>NMRA01000024.1:769785-799310 GCA_002633005.1 Phoronis australis | reverse complement strand
ACTTTAGTTAACATGGAGTTGAAGCAGGAACGGGTAACCGGTGATCCACTGAGGTGTTGGAACAAGGGGCCAGGAGAGGGCTGAAAAGTAGACAAGTACAAGGTTAGGGCAGCTACTGGGCAATGGGGAGATTGGCTGGACGGAATTGTAAGTGACACTGGTCCCGAGCTGTGCTTGAAGGTCCGCATAGTGATGACCACAGAATCGCCAGAGGGGGGGAAGACGACGTCGCTGACCTGTATGACGTGGGAGGAGAGTGAGGAGGTGACTGTGAATTCATCGACCCTCAGGAAGGCATGGAAGGCTAAGAGGAACATAGCACGTGCGAGAACCGAGTCCGCAAAAGAGCCGAGTGCAGAAGGGCAGGCGTCAAACAAGCGGTGAAGCAAAGCGGAAGTATATAAAATTTCCAGCTGAAGTGTGAATTCCCACAATTTTTCAAAATATTTTCTAACAGTAGCTATGATACAGAAATTGAACAGGGTGAACCATCGATTTGATGCTAAGTAAAAAATTTCAATTGTGCGCCATATTGTCTCCTAAATCGGCGAAATTCTACCATACACTTTTTGCGCCTCACAAAGATGCTCCAACGGCTTTAGAAGAATCCCGAAAATTGTCAATCACACGGATAATTTACATACCGGTCTCCGCGAACACTGAGCAGGCCCCCAGAGTGAGTGTCCAACGTAATGAGGTTTTAAGAAAACTGAATTTTTCACTTGCCTATTAAATAAACTTAACTCTATGAACTACAAATATGAGTCCCCATACCATATCAATGTTGATGGGACATTTTCTGTTGATAGGCCCCGTTTCTGAAAATATGGCCAGGGTAATATTTGGGGCACCAGAAAAGTACAATAAATTAAACCATTTTCCAAATATAAGCCCTGTAGCTTACCATCAGACATTCACCATATTCATACAAATCCGAACCAAGCAAGCTTGTGTAACAGACATAGCAACTTTATTACCTGCAGCCACTAAGGCATCACAAGGCATGGTGTCACCTGAGTACACAATCTTCCATCCATCCTGATGGCTAACGACAACACCATAGGCATGTTTACAGTGCCTGACCTCTACAGGCAAAAGCTGGAAACAGAATAGTGATAGTTGACAGAATGACTATGAACATGACAATTTTTTCCAAGGTTACCTACTATCAGAACTTGAGTAATCTCTCAACCAAGGACTATTCACGGCTTTAACATATTACGTAACCACTGGCAACATTATTTTTGATAACCACAGAAACAAGACTAAAATAAATCAAAATTTGGTCACATGTTATCTTCTTTTTATAAACATTCCCATTTTCTGCAAAGTAAAAGCAAAAAATCTGGAAATGGTTTCCAGCAGAAAAGTTGTTCTTCAAAAATTATATACAGTTCTAATTGTCAATTCGCAGAAAATGATACGTGTGTTTAGCTCCTGACGACACCGCAGGCTTCAAACCAACCATTCAATAATACATTTGTTTGAAACCCTAAAGACCCATTCGCACTTGACAAGCAAGTTGCATGACGCCTCTGCAACTGCACAGTAATGTGACAGGCCATAGCTCAACGACATTAGGCTACTAAAAACAATCAACAATTTCTTTCACTTGCTGACATTTCGAGATGGATTAATTGCGTGAATCGTTAGAATATTCCACATTACCACTGGGTCAATTTAATATAGCTGTGATTGCAACAAAACCATAAAAACTGTGAAATCCTGTCTCAAATGATATAACTTATAATATTCAATTACGTCACCGCTTACGGAAAAGGATAATGTATTATTTTTGATACTTTTGTTTAGGTGTAAACCTAAACACAATTAGAACACTGCATGAAATGAACAACTTGACCGTGTTTCTAAAACCTAACAGTTCATTCACTTTGCAAATTTAAAACTATTTTATAGTCTACCATGGAAGCGTGCTACCCTGCAGCTCCCAGAAGAACCAGCATGAACCAGCATAAATCAGTAGTTTTTACACCATTCATGATCAACTTGAATGTCAACATGACTGACTATATGAATATCAACCTGAATATTAACTTGACTAACGACTTGACTATCACTTCAATATCAACCTGAATATTAACTTGACTAACGACTTGACTATCACTGACTTCAATATCAACCTGAATATTAACTTGACTAACGACTTGACTATCACTGACTTCAATATCAACCTGAATATTAACTTGACTAACGACTTGACTATCACTGACTTCAATATCAACCTGAAATTGACTAACAACTTGACTATCACTTCAATATCAACCTGAATATTAACTTGACTGACGACTTGCCTATCACTTCAATATCAATCTGAATACTAACTTGACTAACGACTTGACTATCACTTCAATATCAACCTGAATATCAACTTACATTTTGAACGTGGTCATTAACAAAGCTACCAACTTGAATGTCAACTTGACAATTAACTGATTATATCAACCTGAATATCAACTTGAATATCAAACTGAATATCAGCCTGAATATCAACGTGCATCAACAATATCAACAGTATCAACTATGCGTGACATTCCCAGCAGTCTGTGTACCTCAGTCAGATGTAGTCTCTTCAGGTAATCCTGGAATATCAATCTCTTCTCATCGTCCAGCTGGTTAGAGACTACGTGTTGTATTGAAAAGAACCTGTGATGTCACAATAAAACACAGAGTATTTGGATGGTGATATGACAAGGGTAACAACTTCTATTTTTAAGTTCAAATCTTAAATGTCTCTCAAAAGACATAAGTAATCTGCTTTGCAATTTGCTCAATTTCGATTTGCTGTTTTCAGCACTCAACTTCTCCCAGTTTGAACATGGAATCATATTCACCTTTGGTGAACAAAACAACAACTGAAAAATTCCTCTCAATAAGTTCAATATTCTGTAACAAAGATTTGTCATTTCACATGTCAACAGGAGTAAGGTATGAGTTGAGATCAGTTTAATAGCACTGAGTGATTAAATAGTGAGTGGAATTGAAAATGGCCGACAACGGGCTGCTTTTGGAAAAATGAGCGCAGATTAAAAAAAAACAGTTTGTTTCATTCAAAATCCCACACTTGCTTTTGGACCAAATTTGTCATAGTTTTGTCATCCTAAGTTTTAAGGATTAAAATTTAAGGTTCAATTTGTTAATTACATACCTTTCAGAAACAGAAACTTTTTTGCCTAAAACACCCACTCACGTGACCATAGTGGTACATGGGGTTGTGGACGTCATAGCTGAATTCATTTCGACTAATACTTTCAGAAAATGTGTAATTCACCAATTGATAGTGGCCAGCAACTCAGTTATTTTAAAACAAAAACAATACAAAAATTAGGAAATTTAGGGTTTACATAACCCTAAGTGACTCTATTCAGTCTCACATACTCTATGAGCTGATTGATTGGTATGAGATCCTTGTCGACACTATCAAACCAGTACTTCAGCTGGAATGGACCAATCACGGCTAGTTTAGAAGGTTCCTGTCCTCGCTTGAAAAACGCCTTCCTTCTAGCTTCCATAATGGCAAACAGGCCCTAGGATAGAAGAAACCAACAGTAACTGTACATTAAATGAAACTGATTTGTGGCCAAGTTTGGTGACTGACAGCCAACAAGACAATCAACCAATCTCTTCCTTTCTTGTTCATTTTAGGATTTTCATATTATCTCCTCTGTTTAGGTCAAGGAT
Source organism: Phoronis australis (assembly GCA_002633005.1). NCBI lineage: Eukaryota > Metazoa > Phoronida > Phoronidae > Phoronis > Phoronis australis. Next base: position 795,611 of record NMRA01000024.1, on the reverse strand, counting down.
AACACACAGTGCATACTTATTCCAGGAAATTCACTATGCAAGAGTTATGACATAGTACCATTTTCAAAAGCACTATATTTTATAAATCAAACTGACTGAATTAAACTTCACAGAATGATTAAGAAATGTTCAAATTGTCTGTATACACTAATTTGCAATAAAAGTAACACTTAACATTACAAAATGAACAGCAGTCGATTCTGTAAACACTACCTGACAATAAGTTACTTTGCTGAAACTGACACCTATTGATAGTTACACTGTAATACACAAGGGGGAGCAGCCACTGAAACTGACACCTATTGATAGTTACACTGTAATACACAAGGGGGAGCAGCCACTGAAACTGACACTAGTTGCGGCACAATGAATTGTTCTAACTATTATTAAAATCTCTTGGTCTATTTACACCGACCCCTTGTCTATTTACATGGTCTCGACGTTTCGGTTGATCTATTCTCTGGCCATCATCAGGTGTTCCTGCGTTCTTAGAAGAACGGGCAAGAATATGTGGTACACTCATAAAAAAATCACACCATGATGAGTGTATCACATATCCGTGCTCATTCTTCTAAGACTGCAGGAACACCTGATGATGGCCGGAGAATAGACCGCCAAAACGTCGTGACAATGTAAATAGACAAGAGGTGGGTGTAAATTGACCAAGAGATTTTAATAATAGTTATAACACACCACCATCTCAGAGTGGTTTTAGAAAGACATGCATTGTTCTACAACATCACAGAAAGCTGTAAGTGGCTGCAGCGGATTAGTCAAAATACGTTTCAATGACTGCGGTCGATTGGGTCTGGGTTCTTCATTTTTATCCACGTTGGAATTTCTCCATAATGAAGTCATTTCAGTCACATACCAAGCATATTCATCTGAAAAGTTCTCATTCACCTGGTCCAAATCGTTTGACATGAAAACATCTAACACCGAGTTACTCATGGCCATACAGGGGAGATAAGTCTTGTTTACTTTCAGCGTCTTTGTCATGTAGGTAAATAGTTTGGAAAAACCTAAACGATTATTCTAAAGGATATCTACAACAAAATCTCACTTATCAATATCAGTTCTACTGTTTACATTCCGTGATTTGCAGAAACAGAGAACAGTTTACATGTAGGACTTTAAAACTCATTCTTTGTTCAATCATTTCGCTCACCAAGTGATGATCAGCATGCATGTGTGACACAAACACGGCGGAAAGATGGTGAAGAACATCCTCGAACTTTTGGCTACCGTAAAACCGATACAACTGCCCGCACGTACCCTCACCACAGTCTAACAGCAGGGTACTGTCGTCACTGTTGTAAATGAGAAATGAAAGAGAAGTAAAGATCATAGTAAGATAACATGGTCATTAATGTTATGAAGGACCAGTAAAGACCATAGTAAGATAACATGGTCATTAATGTTATGAAGGACCAGTAAAGATCATAGTAAGATAATATGGTCATTAATGTTATGAAGGACCAGTAAAGATCATAGTAAAATAACATGGTCATTAATGTTATGAAGGACCAGTAAAGATCATAGTAAGATAACATGGTCATTAATGTTATGAAGGACCAGTAAAGATCATAGTAAGATAACATGGTCATTAATGTTATGAAGGACCAGTAAAGATCATAGTAAGATAACATGGTCATTAATGTTATGAAGGACCAGTAAAGATCATAGTAAGATAACAAGGTCATTAATGTTATGAAGGACCAGTAAAGATCATAGTAAGATAACATGGTCATTAATGTTATGAAGGACCAGTAAAGATCATAGTAAGATAACATGGTCATTAATGTTATGAAGGACCAGCAAAGATCATAGTAAGATAACATGGTCATTAATGTTATGAAGGACCAGTAAAGATCATACTAAGATAACATGGTCATTAATGTTATGAAGGACAAGTAAAGATCATAGTAAGATAACATGGTCATTAATGTTATGAAGGACCTTACTGACAAGCCTGGCCATGTATTTAGCCAAATACATGCAAAACTTAAGATTTTAACTCGATAAAAGTACTAAGCCTCTAGAGTTTGATTTTTGACTTTTACTTAATATCTGCCAATAATTGGGTCATGTAACTTGAGTTTTTTCAGTAAATTTTTTTTATGAAAATTATCGAAAGTTCTATTCTTGATAGCCCCTCATGCAAAAGTGGAACATATTTCAATCAATTCCTACTAGCATTTTTGAGAACAATGTTACAAGCATAGTATCTGAAGGCTTCATATGAATCCAATCAGCTCCTTGTGAGATACGATGTTCCGAAATTAGCTAAATTTGGAAACTTTTCAAAGATGCCACATAGCCTTAAAGGAAAATCACTCAATAGTTGGGTTTCAAAATTGTCATGGGAAGTGGTTTCTATGATCAAAAATAATTATTGTGATGTCACTTGTGATTAATAAGAAGTAGCCTCATTTTGAAAGGGTTTGCCAAAATAGACCGCCTCTTGATACCTGCGCTGATGCACCCATTGGTGTGCAAGACAAAAATTTTTGTGTGGTTGACTAAATGTCCCTTTAAGATATGCAAACTGATGGTGTTCAAACTATTCAAAATCATGTCTTCTCAAGTAAAATATTTGGAAACTTTATTTTTATCCTACAATTCAAATTGAAAAAAAATTAAATGAAAGGACATTAACAGAAATGAAATGGAGTAAAGACAACATTGCAATACCTGATATTCAACACTATACTGCTAACATTTCTTTCTTTACTGGGTTGTGATGAGCCAGTACCAAGAAATACAACTTCTGGCTTAGCACTTCCGCAAGCTGGAAAATGAGCGACAAGTCAAAGACATCGTGTAAAAGTGAGTGCTCAATATGAACATTAATTTCAATTCATACCAGGTGTATTTTCAGTTGCAAAAATGTAAACTGTCAAGCTAAGATAAAACGAGTTTGAAACAGTCACCATGCAAAAATACCGCATATGAACTACATATCAGGCATTATATAATTGAGGAAAACTAAAAGAGTTAACTAATCTGATTTCAAGAACTTCAAGTATTTCTACAAAAAGACGCAGAAACAAAACAGTTATAAAACATGGTTACTGGTCTAAATACATACAAGAGCAACGCGGAGCCCACAACTGCATCACAAATGGTGTGCTTTTATGGTTGCTTATTTGTGTCATAAAATGGGCACTAGATGGCGCAAAAACATACAATCCATCCGAAAATAGGAACATTTCATTGCTTCTTTAATAGAAAGCTATACTCCAAATTTCATAGAAATACGTCACGGAACTTCAAAGAAACAAAGGAAAACAGAATAAAATGAAATAGTCACTACGGGGCACAGTGATCATGGGATCCGCCTGAAAGTCGTCATTGTCTGTTGTTCGCTTCATATAAATACACTTACTAAATTTAATAAAGATCTTCCAGTGGGTAGAGATACAGCTATGGGTGCACAACAAAACAAATCAAAACTACCACTAGGAGGCGCCACAGTAGTCAAAGTCGTCATCATCAACCGTCCTCTTCACACTGAGAACATATACGGCAATTTTCAAAACCATCCTTAGAACGATTTGGTTGATAGAGAGGTAGACGCCAAAAACAGACTCAAAAACAGCAAAAATGGCCATTAGGTGGCGCAAAGTACCTTGATTCCATCCAAAAACGGGAGGATAACGTCATCTCACCAATACATGCTGGTATTCGAAATTTTACGAAAATCTGTTGAGGACCTTTGAAGATACTGAGATAAACGTAAAACTAAAATTGCCACCAGGGGGCACACCAGTAGTCAGATCCATCCCAAAATCATTGTTGTTCGTTGTTAACATCATTATAAACACACTTCTTAAATTTAGTAAAGATCCTACAAACGGTTTAGGAGATACAGCTATGGGCGCAAAAAAGAAAATGCCACAAGGAGGCGCCATAGTAGTCAAAGTCATCTAAAAATCATCGTCAGCCGTTCACTTCATAGAAAAAAACATACATGCCAATTTTCACAATTATCCTTAAAGCGGTTTGGTTGACGGAGGGGTGGTCACCAAAAAACAGACTCGAAAAACAGTAAAAATGGCCACTAGGTGGCGCAAACTAGGTCAAATCCAACTGAAAATGGAAAGATAGCGTCACCTCACCAACAGAAGCCTGTATGCCAAATTTTATGAAAACACGCTGAGGATCTTTGAAGATACAGAGGAAAACATACAAAAAATAAAATTGCCACTAGGTGGCAAACCAGTTGTCAGATCTGTCCGAAAGTCATCGTCGTCCATTGTCAACATCATATAAAATAATGCACTTATTAAATTTAGTAAAGATGCTCCAAAGCAGTTTAGGAGATAAACCCATAGGCGCAAAAAAAACTTCCACTAGGAGGCGCCACAGCAGTTGAAGTCATCAGAAAATCATCGTCAACCGTCCTCTTCATAGTAAAAACATACATGCCAATTTTCACAATCATGCTTAGGGCGGTTTGGTTGATAGAGGGGTGGACGTCAAAAAACAGACTCGAAAACAGTAAAAATGGAATCCATCCGAAAACGGGAGGATATCGTCGTTTCACTACTAGATGCCTATATACCAAATTTCATGAAAATACCTTAGTATGTACTTTGTTTGTGCAAGACAAACACATGGCGCTACGATTTTTTCACAAAAATTGAAAATACATTTACCGTAATCATGACCGTCACCTGTGTCAGCAGTTTTCAATGTGTTCTTCAACTGTTGCAGAGAGTCTGTGAACCCTTCTACTTCAGCACACTCATTAACGAAACTGTCGTTGTCCAGCACGACACACTGAGAACTGAAACAAACACATAAGGGCTTTTCATACTAATGTCGACGCGTCGATGTTTTGGGGAGTTGAGGTCAGTATGAACGATTAACTTCAGTCCTGGATCGAAGTTAACAGTGCCTGTTAACTTCGCTCTAAACAGGAGCGTCGCCACTGCAGTGCAATATGTACAGTCAACTTTGGTCCCATCAAAGTTATCGCCAAGTGTCACAGTTATCGTCAACAATTAAAGGGTAGTGTAGCTGCTAACAATTGTTATATTTTGCTTGAATAATTCCCAATTGAAGTAAAAATAAGTTTTATGTCAATAAGCACATTAGTAAATGTTCACAAATTGTCACATTAAAAAAAATTTAGTGTGTAGCGTCACCTATCGTTTACTTCAATGTTCGTTCCGACTAACAGTAATACCAAAAGGTGTCACTTCTGCCTTAAAAAACGATTATGTCCTTTTACGCTCAAATAGAAAATTTACAAAAAAAACACAAAAACCTGTTTGTTGATTTTTAACATCGATAGCAACTTTAGTACTGAAAACTGCTTTCTATGAGGACACTTTTTTATAATACATTCACAAAACATTACTCTTTAATTCTAAAAATTCAAGATAACGCCAAACACACGATGTAAAAATGTTGGGGACCATTTTTGGAATACTCCTCGCACCATTAGCGTATTAAAAGTTTCAGTAGTGCACTATGGTCACTGAGCGAGGGCCAGCTAGGCCACAAAGCATTTTTCGACACTCTAAACTTATATTCTTGTAAGCTTTGTCTTAAATGCTACATGGACATTAGCAATTAAGTCGGCAAGGAAAAGTACTCACTAGTCGGGACTTTTTCTTGGACGAATCCTGTACCTCATGCTAGCATGAGCTCGCAGAATGTTTGAAGTATTGCTGTCCTCGTGACAATTCAATTTGTCCTGAAAAAAGAAAATCTCATATGCAGAGACAATGAATGAGCGAAACTTGAAGAATGAACGTGAATGGCTTTTGTCTATTACCCATAGTCACAGTGACCAATAGTAAAATTACAGTAAAATATATTAGCTGTAGAAAGTTTCATCTGTCTAAGAATAAATTAAGAAGGAAGATCATCATAAACAGAACTGAAGGCTGGGCTGGGTTCACTGGGATGCAGGTGCCATCTAGTGGACAATCGAAATACTAATGAAGGACACAGGATCAAGATCAAATCACTGTAGTGTTGAAAGTTCTGCAAGTATTTATACTGCTACTGACTTCAGATGAAAAGGAGGAATTTTTCGTACTTGAGGACTTTTTGTTATATTTTCAATACGCTTTGATCTATGAAAAACCAACAACTGAATCTCTCATTCCAACACTGACACATAAGTACCAATCCTAGTAACCCCATCTAGTGTCTGGCCACTGCATCACATTTCCCATTCAACTACAGCCATTATAATGATTTTGGGGTTCGGTGACGGCAAGTGAATTAAATTACGATAGTGCATCTAGCCTTCATCAACAACAATCTCTCAGTTGTTCCCAAGCTCAAAAGTCATTTAAGCCGACTTAGATGCAAAACGGAACCAATTCTAATACAGTGAATGGTGTAATTCAGAAGTTTGTGTTTTAAGTGGAAACCTACTGTACCACACCATCATTTCAACAACATTCAGTCGTCTGCTTACTCACCATAGCAATTTGATTGGGCAGCAGCGGAAAGATGGAGTCGTGAAGCTGGTTTAGTTTAGCCTGTATCCTATAGGGGGCTTTATGGCACACAGAGCGGTTGGACTCGCTCACAATGAGATGGTTTGTTTCGCAGCCAAACCTGTGGGATGACAAAATGAAAATTCAGTAAATACGACAATGTTGAGTATTAAAAAGGTGGACAAATGTGGAATTTTCCTAGTAACTGGGTTTTAAGTAACTTACTAATATTGTTACAGAGAGCAGGCATTTTGCATAAGGTAATTATCCCACTAAACCAGGTTAACCCAGGATAGCTTATACGGGAAAAATGCATTGCAAGAAATTAGTTTTCACCAAAACAAGTTTCGATTATGCTATATTGAAAAAAGAATTCAGTATCAGCCGAGTTAAATGCTGAAAGAGTGAAGTAAATAATTCTGCATAACACATCTACAAACACCTTGACATGAGCAAAAAACAAAATCAGAATTCAAATAAAATAAAAATTGTATCATATTCCATGTATATATATAGAACACAAATTAGACACATCACCTTTTTACGACCACTCCAACAAATGAAGCGCACCCTTTTGGTGGCCACACCTACCCGTTCATCCACTGCTGGTATCTGTCATCGGACATCACGTGATCAGGAGACATATGAACGATCACGTCAAGGGCAGGATTGGAGCTGCGTTGAAACCTGAGTAGTTCATCGTTGGTCACCAAGGAGGGTATGTGGTCATGTGAAGGACACTCCAACACTGCAGAATTTAATGTTAACAACACGAAAGTCACAACAATTGAATCCGGCTAGTCAACAGCAAGTAAGAATGCCCTTCACCCAACCAAAACCAAATAAGACTTAGGCCCAAAACCACCAATTTATCCTTAAGAGTCGGCTCGAAAATTACCCAAAATGAGTCACAGCCTGTGAAATTTAAACGATAACTTGAATTGTGCCATGTGACTCGTCAATCTTTGAGTTTAGCCTCGAGTAAAGTTTGATTCTCTTCATCCTTAATCTTTCTGCACAGGCATGTCAGTAAAATAGTCAAGACTAACTTCGAAATACGAGACCACTTTACGCTAGCCTTCAACATATGTATCAGCCTGCAGATAATACAAAAAACATGATACAGCATTTTGTATAATGCATTACATCTTTATACACCCTCCTTTTCCAAAAATGCACCGTCATACTTTTGTGGTACAACAAAGACCAAAATAGCAATGTTCTGAATAGATGCCCAGGAATTTAGCAACAGAAATAACGCGAGCTCAACAGGGCACAGGCAGCTGAAACAGAGACTATACACCTCTCTCATCTAGGATTTGAACTGTATTGGAGCCCTAGAACTTTCCCAGTCAAAGAGGGCAGAACAGGTATGTCTCACTCACCTACAAATGGCCTCACGGGGTCAACATCACTCAGTACTTGTTCAGGTTTAATCTGCAACAACAAAAAATCATAAAAATTCAACACTGACACGATTCAGTGCAACAACACAAAATCTTCTCTATTTTTGAAATACAAAACAGAACCTTGTAACCCCTTGGGTAAAGTGAATTACAGAATCTGAGGCAATCTATTCTCAGGTCATTTCCTGAAACTGGGTCACTGTGTAAGTCAATCCAGGAGATTAACCACAGCAATAAGGCCCTGCCTGTGCCAGCTAATTTGATAAGATAACCAATGATCACCAACTTGACTGTTAGGGATATGGGGATAGTACTGGAAACTTCCGCAAACGGGCTTCCCCACACATACACTCACGGGTCTTCTTCTGGAGCCAACACTATAATTTCTCAGAGTTTGCAGGGTTTCCCAAAGTAAACAGTGTCAGCGAGTGTCAATCAAAATCAAGGTTTTATTCATGGTTACAGTCAGTCATCAGGCCGGTTAGTTGTTTTAGATGCCATTTTCATCATCTTATTATTGTAAGTATTCTGGATCCAGGTAAACACCCATCACAAACTATTTACAGTGTACTTTCCATTTATGGGGTGCCCATTTCCGAAAGTATGACCAGGCTTACTGTTTAAGTATCAGAAATGTACAAATGTGACGTTTTCACAATATACCACCTGGGGCTTCCTATCAGGGTGTTGTAAAGTTTAAATTTATCAAACACAGGAATGTAACTTGTGTTCAACTGGTTTAATGGATAGTACATGCTAATAGACTAGTACAGTGGAGCCCACGTATTGTACAGGAAAACTAAATATCCCAGTTACCAAATCATTTTCCATTAAATCCACGTAAAAGAACCCGCATAATGTAATGATTTATTGTCCTATTTCCGGATATTGTCATTAAAAAATCAACAAAAGTGACTGTCACCTGCTTATTACCATGGATACCTTAAAATGCTTTTCTGTCTGTTAACTAACATAGTTCATCTTAATTTCATTTGTATTATAGGATTTCTGAACAGGGGATAAAGACCAGTGGTTGCCTGTTTACCTGTCATAGTCTGAGACTCATCACTTAGTATAATTAGCTTATAAGAGTGGTTATGGTCACCGCCAAGTCGAAACCACCTCAGTGGAATTTCTTGCTATTACTGAGGGTATGATATCAAGCAGGACTCCACTGTAAAATCCAACTACCTACCACCCGTCCGTCATCCAAGGTGACTTCAAGTCCATCCTTTAGCATTCCTAGAACAGGCCCCCTTTAAGAGATCACACAACCAGATTTTTTTAAGTTACTTACAGAACAATCATAACGTCAAGTACAAGAAAGTAAACACAATACAATGACTCATAATCAAGGAATTGCAAAACATCAAAAAGCCACAACAAATAAAAATATTTTGACATCACTTAAAGTGTGTATTTGGCATTGATATTGAATATTCTTGTCAATTTGTAACACCTTACCACATCTAACACAAAAACTAATCCATAATAAATAGCATGCGATTTGCCCGTTTTCCTTGAATGACAATCCTGCAAGATCATGCGACATACAATCTCTTATGTCTGACACTAATTATAGTGTACAAAATCCAATAGATTTTAACAAAGCAAATCAATTCTTCTCTTGGAAAGAAAAAAGCTACTTGAAAGATACGCACAAATTCAACACATTCAACAATTGACTCAATAGGAGAACAAATACTCAAAACTCAAGTTTGTTTTTGTCATCAAAATTAACGGTCTGGCCTTACCTTGGAAGGCCAAGGTCAACAGCTTTTCCAATGTCCAGCTTTCCCTGTAGTTGCTGCGGCTGCAAAACGAACACGTGGCAAAGTAATTTACAAGGCACATCATAAATTAGGGTGACTAGCAATGCGTTAACTTCAATTTCAATTTTACGGATTGAGGGGTAATGGCATATCTATGGTAAATTTGTCAGACTAATTTATTATCTTACGTAACTCTTCACCATTTGTGACCCAAATCTGGGAGGGAAAGTGTCTCCCATGCCATTGCTCAATACACCCACGACTGTCTTGTGAAGTGAGGGTACAAAGATGAAACATCCACGATCATGTATCCGTCAAGTGATTAGGGGGTCCTTAAAAGTCACCTGCCTGTAAGTTGGCATACGGCCCCTTGACAAAACCCGACTTGTGTTGCGCTCAAACACAAAGAATGGGCAACTCCACACTCAATAGGTGGCGATAATGAAGAACTATTGCTCTTCTTAACAAGTCAATGTATTGAGACCATAAAGTAGTTCATCAGCACTCTGTGTTAACAGTTCTATATGAATACCAGAATGCAGGCATTTCCATGGATAGGACCCTAGCTGCACTTATGCCACCTAGTGCATTTTGAGTGCCCACTGGAACGACACATGACTCGTTAGTGAGAGCACGTTTGCCCAACACTTACAAAAAATGTAGTCCCATGGACCCACCTTCCCCACTTGCAGTCTCTTTCAATTCTTGTGTTTAGAAATCAGCATACTAGCACAGAATGACACAGCTATTTTGAAAATGAGGCAATCAGGAGTTACATCTATCAAATATGTGCTTTCTTTTGCTAAAATGTGTCAACTGACTCCCAAACACAAAACGTGGGGCGACCACCAAGTGTGGTGGGGTCTCCATAGAAAAGAAGCGTGTTCAAGCTCATGCTGACATGGTCATGCACTTTTTATGTGTCCTGCATTGCTGAGTTGATTCAACTATGGGTACCGGCCAACTCAATTTTTGGTACATGCCTACAGGCACCTTGTCAATATGAGTGACTCTCCCAATTTAGGATACAATATGACAAACGGATGAAATTTATTTCTTCTTTTATGCATAAAAGTAGCATTTTTTAGTTCTATGCAAAAACTATCATCAAAGATGCAGACCAATGTTGCCTGAAATTGTAGGAATTCACAACAATGTTGATAGCCCGATGGTCTGCAGTAAGTGAGATTCCACCTATCAGAAGGCTGCCAGAGAAGTCTCTTACCGTACACACGTAGAAGTACGCCATGTCTTCATGTTTGTCATCACCATCACCTATCGAGTAGCGTAAGGTAGAGTGCATGAATCAATGGACAGTCACGTGACAAAGTAAGATGTAATCTTGTAATGTTCAATGTACAAGTAGAGTGAATATATTCTGTGCTTTTAAAGACTAACTCGCATTGTTAGACCCAAGTTGGTCTTCTTGTCTAAGATTTTTTTGGAATACAAAGTGTTTTATATTCATTTTTAAAATGGTATCCGACTATTCAACTTTTAAAAAACATGTAGAAATATTGCCCTTGCCACTAAATCAAGAAATAGTCTTCAAGCTTATCAAACCATAAACAATTTCTTGCCATGATACATTACATGCTAAAAGTAATCAGACAAAATACTGTTTCGCTGTCATAAGTGGGCAGTCTAGCTCCTCTGATAGCACATTACGCTTAAGCTCAGCCGTCATGATTGGAAGTTCCACTTGAACTCAGCCATCATGACGCGAATTGCAGATCATTTTGTCTGATTATTTTGGCACGTACTGAAGATGGCCGGAGACATGACTGACTGAAATGTCGTGCCAGTTTAAATAGGCCAGAAGTTGGTGTATATAGACCAATAGATTTTAAAATGATGCTACTGTAGTATTCGTTTCAGCAATTGAGACATAGCCTGCAAATAAATGGACGCCGTTCAATTTTGGAAGGAATTGCCATTGTATGGTAATGGATATGAAGACCGAACATGGTACAGTACAAGTCACTTATTGCAGGCAGAATAAAATCCTCAAGAATTACTTTTATGCACTGGCACCGTTTGGACTTTCATGGTATTGTCTTCAAACTCGCTCTCATCTGCTTTTGCTGAAAGAATCAACATCAAGTCGTTTTAAATGAAAAGACTCACACCTCGCACACATACTGCAAATGTTGGTTCATACTGAACCAAGCCTCCAAGCGAAATTCGGATGTTGTCAACATGCTACGTAACAACAGACACAAATCCTGGGTTAACTTTTCTGGTTTATTACTGAATAGCATACACACAGGTAATGTGTAAAATAACGATATGAAAATGTTAAATGAACTCTACAACGTGATGACCTTTGCCCTTTACACATACTTTGTGGAATCATATTGCTGAGGAATAACTACAGTTAGTCCTATAGTACTGTACTATAAAACTCCCCAGCACCATGTCACAGTACAAACTAGACACAAGCTAAATGTGTCACAACAAATTCTGTTTTTAAAAACATTTAGCAACTTACATGCCACACATTATTGTGAAGGTAAAAAAATTTAAAAATTCACGTCATCTCAGACAGATGTGTTTTCAAATCACTCACTTATGTAATCACAAATCTAAAACAGCAATAAACTCGGTTTCCGTCAAAGAAACTAAATTTGAAATTGGTCTCGACTTGTTCCGTACTCACAAGAGAAATGATTTTTGGTTTTCAAAATAATTGACAGTTCGTAATTGCTCGAGACCGAGCTTACCAAATAAAATGACATGCCGTGACAGGTCATCTTGCAGAGTCTTGTCTCAGCCATTAACAGTTTTTCACAGCCTGTTTCAACTTGTCACGACGTCGAGTTTGAATTTTCTCATGACGCGTTTGGCTTACTTACATCGAGTTTGAAAATCTGTGGAACTGTTTGAACTTATGGAAGATGAGTCACCTGAAGATTTTTGATACCATTTCACTGCATTTATTCCAAGACTTAACACAAAAAATTCTCACAGTTCAGACATGGACTATCAAACTTTTTCCTTAAATTTATAATTCTATTTGAGCTTGAATTTTCTTTTGTGGAGAACACTGAACAACAAACCGCAAGTTTTTTCCAAGCCCAGAAAACACTCCTGTTTTCACTAAGGAACAATTTGAGACCAATTTTGTAATCAGTAAGTGGTTTGAATGATACATTATGTTTATGTAACGGAAGCCAGATATATAGCCACAGCGATAAGCCAGTAAATACCACTTTAAATAAGTTCCACAAAGTGACTCGTGTTCTTTGCAAAACAGATGACAAGTTTTAAAGAACAAATTTTGAATTACAGCATATAACAATCAGTATATCTTTTAACAGTAGATGGAAATATTTCTTCCTTACCGACGTTCAATGTTGTCAACATTGAAAAGTTTTTTGCTTTTGTTATCACAGTCTCCTGCAACGAAAAACACAACTGTATTTATTTTAATCAAGAAATAATTAAAGTTTCGTTCTCATAATTTGCATGACACTCAGTATCTGCATGAGAATGATCAGAACTTTAAAACCATTTGAAACGGATAATTTCAAATCAATGAGTAGTATCGAAGGTAATTGTTCACTAATTTTGCATGAAAAATAATTGCCAAAATTGTCATTTTCATTTCTTTTCACAAGGATGATTACCTAACTGCACATAATGAGAAGTTTATCAAATGCAGTTTTGTGACATTAAAGCTATAAAATATGCGTTAATAACAGACTATATTAACCTTAATTTGGATTTTTGTGTAGAAATTAGAAAAAATAAATTTCCACTTGTCCGCCACATTGTGTGACAAGTGTAAAATTACTAGCAGCACAGCACTGACACTGCTCTCTCGATATTGATACTTCTTTGATATTGATATTGATATTGGTATCAAATACAAATCCAAGTTTGGTGTTTTGATAAGTTCTCAAAATTATGGGTGCAAGTGGTGCATCCCATGTGATGCAAAGATTGTATTGCAAACCGCAAAGCTACGGCCGTGGAGACTGACTATACAGGATGTGCTCTACGTGGCATTTTAAGGAATTCAACGGAAGACAAGAAAATTTCTGACAACACAAATTTGATTAAAAACATGACTTATTTTCTGATGTATTACTTCTCAGACACTCGCTCGTATTCTCTGTAGTTTTTGATTACCAGGTTTACAGTTGTGAAGTCAACTGCCAATAAACATGACAAACAAATAAATAATAATAAAAACAACAACGGATTTAAACCGGCTTGACTGTTTCCGCGTTTATTGAAACACCATCATCAAGGAACATCTAAATTCAGACGCAAGTTCACTGCAGAGATCCAATCATTGTTATGAGCAATGCTTTTCCAATGTCTTTGTTATAATAGACTATGCAGAAACAACAAAGGAGCTTAAAATTCTTGAGGCTCTACACACCAGGTGGTACAAGCCATGCCTCAATAAGAAACTGACACACCACATGTTGTCATCGTTAGTCTAGTCTATTGTTGCTCCCTGTAACTGACTGTGTCTGTGCTTCATTACTTGTAGCTGGGCCTAGCAAGGTGGCCACTGTTTTTTTTTTCTTCTGATGATGGTGTTTCAATAAATGCCGAAACATGTCAAGCCGGTTTAAAGCCGTTGTTGTTTTTAATTTATTAATACACGTTGCTGCTTGCTATCATGGAAACAAATAATAAAAATTATCTAATTTTACTCCAGTTTGTGGTAACAAAGAACTGTTGCTGAACTATATTGATTTATGACTTAATAAGACGTTCACAGAAAAAACAAAATTATGGTATTTAGACCTCACTTAGGAAATTACTCACTGTGACAATGAACAGAGAACTAAGTTCAGTTCTACCATTCAAACTCAAGTTCAAGCAAAACACCAAAAAATGACTAAATTATGGAAATTTGCAGCAATTTTCACAATGACAGCAAGAACAATCAGAGCAGTTTGGTTCAATGATTTGATTTGGCTAGTTAAGAAGCAAACATCTAACCCTACTTCATAATTCTGAGTAGATTCAAAGTTCAAGTAATGATTTCTTGAACACAAAGTTATCTTACCACATTCGGAGGTCCGTGCAGTGACAAATCAGGTACATTGCTGGCTTGCAGAGTCAACGCCATGCCTGTATCGGGTATAGGACAAAAAATGGTGAATTTAAATGAAGACAGAAATACAGACATTTAATAAATGAACACCTTTTAAATCCAAATCCTGAGAAAAAAACTTGGGCCATTTGTCATTACGAAAGTGGTGTCAACATCTTTGTTACTAAGATTAGAAGGGATTCCTGGGATTGCCAAGACCTGACAACTGGAGAATACAGTGCGCCATATGTGCAAAAAAGAAAACAAACAGAATACCGTTTCCCCGTTGTGATCGTGTTGATTTTTTCTGGCTCATTCTGAATGGAAATTACATCACCATGCAATCTTCCATGGACACCACCACAACAGCCCATTAAGTATGCCCAAACGTTGACCTAGTTCTAGTGTATAACACACTAAGGGGCATCTTGTCTAGAATTATTTCCTCAACAATTATCGTAAATAACAGTATATTGTCTTTTGTTGTAGTTTTCTGATGGAGTAATAGAATATCGTGGATGCTGTCATTTAATGTCAAAACCGAATCCTTTCCCATTAAATCCACGTAAAATAACCAGCATAACGTCACAATTTATTGTCATATTCCCGAAAATTCGTCATAAAACATCAACAAAATTCATTCCCATCCATTAGCATTGTGTACCTTCACTTTTTGGTATAAAACTAATTCATCTTAAATAAATTTAACTTATTGGATCTTGGAGCTGGAGGTTAAATCAGTTGTTTCGTTTACCTGTCTTACCCTGAGATACTCCACATATAAGAATTGTTACAATCTTTGCCAAGTAGAACCCCTTTTAATGGAATATCCCGTTTATTATCATAATTTACGTCGAAACCGAGGGCATGACACTAGGTGGACTCCACTGTAATACCTGTGTAGAATAACTCCTCGTTTTGCCATTGCATTGTAAGAGCACAGCCAGAGTCAAATCTAAATACTCATTTGTACTGCCAAATGCAATACTAATAGAAACACAACTCTGTAGTGTGATGACAGGCGGTGACCCAATTAGGCGAGCGTACATCATACGTCATTGTTCGAAGCAGGCTTTATTGGTTATAACGAAGTCCATTCATGCTTCATTAGATCCCAACTAGAAGGATAGTCAACAACAGTCTTTACGCTTTGTTAACTTTCCAGTAATCTTCTAGTAATGATGGATGACGACCATGATGGCTAATTCCGCTTGCAATCAACCCTCATGATGTAGAATTCCGCTTGCGTTCAGTCGATACGGCAGAAGTTAACGGGTCACTTTATTTGGTTTGTACTGTACACAAAACCAGGCTCGAAAAATTGCCTTAACAACGAAGATTATTTTATGCACCTCTCAAGCCCAGAAATCGATTAATTAACACCATTTTATAATCATAAGTGATCAATCAAAAATATAATCCTGAGGTAGCTTCTTGACAGAAGGCACAGAGTTCTTGCAACTTCAATGACAAAATATTTGGAAACAAATAGAAAGTAGTAAATGGCATAGCGGCAAAATAATGAACAAGATTAGTTAAGAAATTCAAGCAAAATAAGCAAGATAAACTTCTACTACTGGAACTGTGGGTCCTAGCACAGCATGCACAGACCACACCGCCACCTGCTGAGAGGCTCATAAGAACATGACTTCAAATTCATCAGTGCAGAAGACAATCTTGAGACAAAACAGACGGTCAAAGAAGTGAACAAATCGCTCATCCCAACCTCACCGAACGGTCGTCTCAGTGACCGCCATTTTACTAGGTTATGCCAGTAAAGTCTATAACATTCTTGGGAAAAACTCGCCTTTCACTCGCTTGATTTTAGGTGACCTTGTGTGATCTTGATTTTCTCACAAAAAATTATCTACTGAATGCCACCCAGGTGACCATAGCTGTTATACAATACAGCTGCAAGTCATGTCGAAAAAAGGCCAATCATCCCATCTTTGAAATAAACAGAACTCAAAGGTGAAAAATTTGACGAAGACCACTAACCACTTGGAGCCCTTTCCAAGAAACTGACTAAAGTTCCTTCCACATCCGGTAAGATAGTCAAAATTAAGGCAAAACTTATATCAAAAACGTCAATCAAACTTCAGATCTCTTGAAACGGTCTCAAGAAAAATTTAAGTTTTACTTTAAAATTTACTATAAATTTAAGATTTGTCTTAGATAAGTCAATTTTGTTCGAATGGGCCCCTGGTCTCAACTTTTTATTCGAAGTGGTTTCCGGAATTACAGTGACTCATTGCAGCGACCAGCTTTGATTTTACCACAATGAGTCTGGCTCACCTGTGTCGAGTTTGAAAATAAATGCAACGCGACTGAACTCATGGGACACGGGCCATTTCTTCAGCAAAACGGGACAGTGTACCCATTCCAAACAATTAAAAACTATCCACAGTATAGACGTGGACTTTGAATTGTGAATTTTGTTATTCCTTTCGAATTTGAAGTTTTTGTTGACGAGGACTGTACAGATTGTAAGTGCTTGGCATCGAAACCAGTATGTTGCGATGAGTTGATGATACAGCAAGCTTGGTGACAAGCAATAACAAATCATTAGTTCTTTGACTTTCTAAAACAAAAAATCACCCTCTACAGTAAAAATTCTTCAGTTTGGGACGTGATGTGACAGAAAGTTGAATTTTCATTTTGTCAAATCTCTCAACAAAATCACTTTTCAAGAAAATTTACTTTGCTTTCAGCATGGATCATATGTTGTAGCTATTACTAAACAGCACTTGGTAAATTTTAGAGCATTTGCAACATTGTGGTAAGCCTTTGAAAAATAGAAATATGGTGAGTTTAGCAATTATTTCGGTCCCAAATTTTAACCGTAATCTGATAGTGAACGAGTTGACACCAGTTTTGCAACGGCAAGCGCTCTTAACCAAAACTTGGTTCACTTTAACCTAGGTGGGCTCATAACTATTTTAAAGTACACATGGAAATGTGCTTTCATTTACAAACGAGCGTCTTTAAAGCGATGTACTTTTAAAAAGGCATGCTCTTTTGAAGGACAATACGGTGCACTT
Organism: Phoronis australis; assembly: GCA_002633005.1. Classification (NCBI taxonomy): domain Eukaryota; kingdom Metazoa; phylum Phoronida; family Phoronidae; genus Phoronis; species Phoronis australis. The sequence continues at coordinate 777,872 of NMRA01000024.1, read as the reverse complement.
TTAAAACCGCCATAAACCAGGAAACCTAATTTTGCGTAAGTACTTAGTCAAAATGATCTCAAGTAGCTGTGCTGATATCAGGTTATAGCTCAACAGTTGTCTGCTCGTAAACAGTGGCATCTTAGATAACTTGATGAAATGTAAACAGTGAAGGAAAACAACATGGCTTGCAACTTGACTGTATCATCATTGAAAGCACGCGTTCACTGCAACAAGCCTTTTGGTGCCGGTACGACTAAGCAACAGTTACACAAAAATAAAAGACTGAAAACGAGCTTCGAAATGTCATTAAATCTACGCAAAAAAGATTTGCCAATCTTCGGAATAAAAAATTCTCAAGACATGTGTCATCCGATCACGCTTAAGTAAATCTCACCACCAATTAATAATCAGGTTACGCATAGCAAGTTGTTTGTGATATCACCAGATGTTTACAAGCCGACAAGCCCCACAGTCTGCATTTGATAAACAACAGCGGTACTGTAAATGAAATACCTGGCTTGTGAATTAGTAGTATTTTTTATGTACAGTTGGATAACTGAGTGAGAATTCAAAGATGTAATTGATTTGTTATCTAAAACAAGAGACAAGGATGGCTCACTGTTTTTGAACCAAATTGTATAATGTCATGTACTGGCAATTTTGATAATTAAAATAGATATTTTCCACGTGCTGACTAAACAATTTTGCAAAATGGAATATGAGCAATTTTCATAAAAATTAGAAACTTTCCATCATCACTAATTAACAGTTATTTCATGATAATTACATTTCCAACGACACTCGTAACACTAATTGGACAGCCTATGACAAGCTTCTAGCATACAGTAAAAATATTCTGCGAAGTCAACACAAATGCTTTTAGAATGTACTTATACTGCTCAATATTCTGACTTGACATATTCCCAACAGGCACTCAGAGTACTCAATTGTGATTGGTCATGATCCCCACATGCCCTTTAAGAGGTCAACTGTGATTGGTCATGATCCCAATATGCACTCATAGTGTTCAAGTGTGATTGGTCATGTTCCCAGCATGCACACAGAGTGCTCAACTGTGATTGGACAGCCTACACAGATGACTGACATATCTTACCAGGAAGTCCTCCTATGTTCTGCCATGACTTGTGAGTTATGAACACATTACCCAGCCTGGCTATTTTCAACCTGGAATGTCATAAAGTACAAGTATTGTATTTCTCAACCACTTTCCCACACATTATTTATCATACTGTAAATTTAATTGCACCACGTCACTATTGTTTTTGAAAACTTGTTACGGCTCACAGTAACAAGTTTGAATTTTGCCATAATGATGACAACTTGACTCACCTCCACCATGAAAAGTTAGAACTCATGGGAGAAAAGTGAACTGTTAACGCCAACCCAGTGATAATTATGTCATAACCCAAGTGTAAACCTCAAACTGTGACAAATCAAGTTTGAGTCGACTAATCAAACTGCACAAGCAATTGGTGAAGTTCGCTCCATCCATAGCTTACAAAATTAGACACAAATTTATTGTATTAGAGAGTCTATAAGGGGTTTCATCCTAAAAAATGGACTAAAACAAAACCTTTTATCATTAATGCTGTGCGTGGTTTTAAGCACATGAGGGCATCTACCGACATCAGTTTAGTGTACATGTAGATATCAAACCTTGAATTCCACCATCAGAGTCTGAACAAAGACTTCCCATCAAGTGCATAAACTGAGCAATTCCTGCTAAAGAATTTTCTGAGGTGAACACTGTTATCAGTATCACCAGCATCTATAGGGCGGTTAAAAAGCATTTTACTGCATTTCATCTGAAATGAGTGTTTTGCAACATTTCCTCCACATTTTTCAGGGTGTTTACACATCATGCTCAGGAGATAAAGAGATTCACTTGACACGAGTATGAATCATATAGGACAGCACAGCTTTTTGGACCAGCCTGTACATGACGTTTTAGGGCAGATTTTTTTGCGCTCACAAATAAATTACTTCCAGGTACGTTTACAGATTTACCGTACCCAGGTAATAGAAAACAATTAGAATTTTGAATTGTGTAGTCCATTGAAAACTGAAAAATGGATATTTTTTCAAATTGTTGTTTCTTTCCTTGATACAAACACTGACTGGTATACAAAATTTGACATACTAGAAGTCCAAAGATGGCGCTCCAACATAAAAAGGTCGCCACAAGTTAAAAGGTCACGTCACTGTTGTTTAGCTGTCAATGTTGAATTCTTAATCAGAGTGCTTTGGGGTTTAAAAACACTGCCATGCTTATCCCATCTTGAATTGTTGTTGAATAAGTCTGCAACTCAAGTGACTTTAGATAAAATCGTATCACAGTGAGTATTATGAGACCGCTTTCTTGAGTGAAATGCCTATTAGACATATTTATAAGTAAAACTAGTTTTAATAAATAATGTAATATACATCTTTATTTTTACCTTCATACAGCCATTTATCAATAACAAGTTAACTGTTGCTGCACTTGACAACTCTATGGTAAAAAAGATCTAATTTAGGATACAAACTGGCGGACAAATGGAATTTTATTCCACCAAACTTCTCATAACTTACAACTAACTTTTAGTCTTTTGTCGACGTGGATGGTACAATACAGCTGTTGCAAACAATGTCTGTTTAAAATTTTGAACATTTGTTGAAAAGTAGCAACCCTTCAAATGAAGAAAATTGAAGTTTTAGCAACGCAGAGGAGCCTGATTAATGTCATATCCTTGGTATCCATGTTAATTACATGATAACAAGCAAGATATGCCATTAAGAAGGTTTCGACTTGGTACTGATCGTAAGTTGCTAAGAGTGTTGGTAAGATAGGTAACTAGGAAATGGCTGAATTCATCCCCAGCGACGAGATCCGATAGGTAAATGAATCAAGATAAATTAGGTTAGCTTTTACACAGAAAACAGTAGGTATCTATGTTAATAAGCAGGTGAGAGTCAATCTTGGTGATTTTGTAATGAGAGTATCTGGGAATATGAGGATACAATGTGACATTAACAGGCCTGGGTTATTTTACATGAGCTTAATGGGAAATGATTCGTTTTTTGACGAAACAATTGATTTTACCCCCCACACCGAGATCCGAAAAGGCAAATTAATTTAAGATGAATTAGGTTAACTTAGTTTTATACCAAAAAATAAAGGTACACGTGCTAATAAGTGAATGGGAATCAATTTGAAATTCGTACATTTTTTAATGACAGTATTCGGGAATATGACAGCACATTGTGACATTATGCTGGTTATTTTACACGAATTTAATGGGAAATGATTCGTTTTTTGACATTTCATGACAATATCCAGGATTTTCTACCGGTGTTACGGGGTATGACATTTAAGAAAAACTCAATTTTACAATGTTCTGTCTGGAACCGAACAATTTTTCCCATAAGTAACCTGATCACTTACTTGTGTTCCGTAGCCAGTCGCTGAGTCCCCTCCCCACAGTTGAACAGGTACCTGTTCATGCTTGTCGTTACCATGACACTATGGGGACAACCTGGGGCTCCATTGCCAACAACAACGAGGTCAATGACATCAGCTACGGGCAACTTGCCACCCAACCGAGTCTTGTATTTAATGTGACGAAGCGTGTCTTTTTGAGCAACCTGGAAATAACGATTTGAAGTTTTTACGTTACCCTAGAAAAATTCCAGTTTGGACCAACTTCGGAACACCATGTCTCGGAAATGGCATTCGGATTCACACGAAACTTCAAGATACTACGTTTCATGCAGTGCTCAACGAAGTGCAGTTAGGAATTGTTTCAGGAATGTGCTGCCTGTTATGCACGTGGATGAAACTGGTTTTCAAAATCAGAGACCACCAAATCAAGGTGACCATTGGTCAATTGTCACGTTTGATTAACTTATCGCTGACACTGAAAAAGTGANGAACCGAACAATTTTTCCCATAAGTAACCTGATCACTTACTTGTGTTCCGTAGCCAGTCGCTGAGTCCCCTCCCCACAATTGAACAGGTACCTGTTCATGCTTGTCGTTACCATGACACTATGGGGACAACCTGGGGCTCCATTGCCAACAACAACCAGGTCAATGACATCAGCTACGGGCAACTTGCCACCCAACCGAGTCTTGTATTTAATGTGACGAAGCGTGTCTTTTTGAACAACCTGGAAATAACGATTTAAAGTTTTTACGTTACCCTAGAAAAATTCCAGTTTGAACCAACTTCGGAACACCATGTCTCGGAAATGGCAGGTCGGATTCACACGAAACTTCAAGATACTACGTTTCATGCAGTGCTCAACAAAGTGCAGTTAGGAATTGTTTCAGAAATGTGCTGCCTGTTATGCAAGTGGATGAAACTGGTTTTCAAAATCAGAGACCACCAAATCAAGGCGACCATTGGTCAATTGTCACGTTTGATTAACTTATCGCTGACACTGAAAAAGTGAACGGTAATTTCATTAACGCCCGTAGCCTACTCAAAGGCGAGTGAATTTTGCGTCAGAATCAATTAGGCCAATTTTTTACCCACGTTGTTCCAAATCTGTATATTTGTACAGTTTTGTAGGGGTAGAAGTGTCACCTACTAAGACACACCGAGTTCACTCAAGACACCACTGATGACAGTCTTTTAAGCACCAGCAACACGTACTATATGCTCCTGCCAACAGGCTCAGACACCTGCTGTGCACGACAATGTCATAACACAACAAATGAAATTTTGTAAAATATATTCTAGGCTCACACTAGACTTTTAAAGGTGTTAGCTAAAATAGCTAAAGCATCTGAAAACTTTTAGCCATTTTCAAAAATTATTAGCCAAATATTTTCTATTTTCCCAACCCCCGCAATTGATAAAAATACAGATACAAGGACCGAGCTTTTTATTGTTCGTGTTATGCACACATCCTTTTCATAATGTACTATAAGAAAAGACAGCTGCCTTCAGAAAAAAACAATGATTAACATTCCAAGGTCATACACCAACCTAATAAGTTGAGAGGGGATGTCAGCCATTATGTGTTTTATTATGACCTAAAGAGTGTGGGCAGAGGTTCCCCCTATACCCGAGCATGGACATTTAAATGATGTTGGCCTTAAAAAATGGGCAGGCCTTCCCCGCTATCCCTGGGTTACGGCACGGGTACGTCAACCACATGGAAATTTTGATGAGCAAGACATTTAGATCCAAAAACATTAACATAACTTGTGGCTTGCAAAGTAAAGCTAAATTGTGCAGAGTAGTGAACATAAAACTCATTAAGAAACGAACTGACATTTAATTTTAATTACCTTTTGCTTTCTTTCAGTCACCGCCGAAATGCAAATGCATCCAAGTCTCTCAATAACTTAAATTTATACTTGCGACATTTAGCAAGCTGACTAGGTATGACATTTGACGTATTTTGATTTAAAAATAGATAATGAACTCGTTCTTCCTGGCGTCGTCTGCACTTTTTACTCCTTGAAAAGAAAATCTGTCAGTGTCAAGTCTCAAACAATATTTTACACGACAAAAATAAGTAAAGTTCGTCATGAATTAGGATTCATGCAATTTAAAAATAATAAATCTAAGCCTTGAGTTCAAATAGCATGTTTGAAACAGCTCAACCCACTTCAGTTTTATCCCTCAAGTAATTTACTGTACTCGTCCGAGTTACCGCCCATGCTCGGCTTACTGACCACCAATTTAAGCGCCCTGGGTGGTAACCCGGACGCGTACGGTAATACTGTTGGAGCGTCTCACACCACACTGCGAGTGTAAGAAGATATTGAGAGACTGGGTCTTTGTGCGTTGTTTTGACATTGTCACTTGCAGACGACAAGTGGCAGCAACTATACGAGATCACGCAAGAAATCACCATTACCAAGAGCGATGACCCCTCCCCCCACAGTTGAACGTTTCGTTGTGGTAAAAGAGTGGTTTCAGGGGGACTGACGGACATCAAATGGAATATTTGCTTGCTATTTTTAGGACTCTGAATCGAAGTTCGTTTGCAGCACGAGTAGGTTTCCCGAAATTAATGTTTAATGTAAAGTTGCGAAAGCATTTGCCAAGATGGTGAATGGACTTAGATCTACCATCGCCAGTGTTGCTCAGAATTTGTCAATGACGAGCTGGCGAGTAGCTAGCGAGAGCCTAGATATGTATCATGTCTAAATTATGTTTACTTTGGGGATTGAACTCATGATACTGGTTTGGTGTTTAGTTTTTGCTAGCACACTTCACTACTAAGTCACTGGGTGAGAGACAAATTCTCTAATTTCACTATGTGTCCTGTTGTTCATTGTATTTATGTTTGGAAAGGTTGTTCCTCCTTCACATTCAAAGATTTTTCTTAACAGTCCTTATGGATTGCCAAATCATAACCAATCCATACAAAAATTGTCACAAAACGCAACAACTCGCAGGCAATTTTTTTGGCATGTGAAAAAACTTCTAACGATCGCCCACCGATTGATTTATCCAAAAATAACACGCAAAAGATTTTAAATAGCTCACAACAACAAATAACTGTTCAAACACTGCTTGTAAGAATCCGTAAATGACTTGTATTTCACGATTTGAAATGAACAATTCACAATGTGTTGATGGACTACTTACAGTCTTTGCCCGAAGCTGCGTTTTGTGTCATTTGACGCAACCAAACTGTAAAAGATGCCAATTGATTGGACGAGTGCGCCACCTTGGATGCAAAATTTTGTTCAAAAGTTGTGATAAATAAAACTAAAAACAAATGAATATCATCAAGTTCTTTTCTTTGATTACCATAACGTACCTTTCATTCATAACAACACCACTAGATTGGTTCATTTTTCAAAGCTAAATACGGGCATCGTTGCTCCGTAAGTAGGTCATCACAATGTAGGCCAGAATATCCTGTTACAATTGGTCCAATAGGGGGTAGACTCAATAACACAATCACAATAATGGTGTCAAAACAGACGAATATTATGAAAAATAAAAGCTTGTCTCACACTGCGAGTGTTTTTAAAGATTTCGGGACTACCGTAATCGTTCGGGTTAACGCCCATGCTCAGTTAACCGCCCATCCCCGACTTTAAGTGGATTTTCGATTTAACCGCCCACTGCTCGGTTAACGGCCCTCCCCCGATTTTTTGGATTCGCCAATTTAACCGCCCAGGGCGTTAACCCGAACAATTACGGTAAGTTTCATGGACCCCAAAAATATTGGAAGGTGGGTCCACTGGACCCCAGTTTTTGGAAGAGTAGGGCAAACACTGACTTATGTCATGACTCTCAAGTATCTGTAACTTGCAGCTAGCTATTCCTAAAATCATCCCAAAAGAGCAATTTGATGAGTGTTTTTGTATTTATTTTTCTCAGTACTACTTGTAATGGATTTTTATGTAATTCTGTAATATTTGTATTCTTTATTTAGTACAGTATTTAAATTATTCAATTAAACTGACCATCATTGCCGTCTTTGTGCAAATTGTGTGATCGGTCATGTTTTACTGCGTTGTCGGAGTTACATAATTAGTTTTGTGTTTAATTCGTTTTTCCTTACTTTAGTACTTGAAAAAATGTTATTAAAATGATGTCAGTTAAGCTGCTGCAGTAAATGTCCTAATTAAATTGAGGCACACGTTTTGGACAGTTTTTACTACTTTTGTATTTTTTTTCTCCAGGCTGCAATAAATTTGATTCGCTGCGTCTACTGCATGCTGTTTTGCTATCCCCAGCCCAGTCACACCAATACTACACAAAACATAATTCCTCCTAGCACTAGTTCAGCATTGGGCTACAATACTCCTCCAGAGGGCGACGTAAGCATTTCAGCTCCATGAATGTATTTTAAATGGGCATTAGACCTATTGCAGCCACCAAGTAAGAAGTTTTCACCTCGTCAAAAATAAATTTTGCACTTAAAATAACTGCAACCTTATCATGGCTATTGTTTCGTATAATGTCCCTGACGTATAAACAAATATACGCATCTATCAATCTATCATCTTCGGCCGTGCTATGTGTCAGATGACAGACGAGGACATTCTAATCCAACCAGAGCACCGGAAGATTTTCTACACGTTATGCTTAAGCCTGGCTAAACTATAAAATTCATGTTAATATTTT
>NMRA01000024.1:755476-768245 GCA_002633005.1 Phoronis australis | reverse complement strand
GCGCGTGCGTGTATGGTATAATTATTGACGTTCACCGAGATCAATATGTCAGTTTTCACAGCCCAAACAGTATTCTAAAGACCAAAGCACAGGGCTTCGGTACAACCTGCTTAGCAACAGAATGTCTGCTGTTCGTTAACAATAACAGGAAGACCATGCGCCAAATCAGTTGTCCCTTCCAAGTAATGTTTTCCTGATGAGAAAGGAAAGTAACCATGGAGATGAGGAGTGCTAAAGAGTGTGCTTGATTTGCAAACTGATGAGCATTTCTAACAAGAGTATTCCCGGTCTATATACCTAATTGTTTCCCGTATTGATATTCTCTTTACTAAATTCCGTGTAGGTTGTAGAAGATAATTACTCCAAATCGTACGAGGGGTCTAGATGGGGAAATAACTGCCGATTACGTCAACCCCACAGTAAACTTGACAAAAATTCACAAAAAATGAAAATATTCCACTTTCGTTTCGTAGGTCATCCCTAAGCAACAAAGTGGTTCAAACTACGATAAGAACTATGAAATCAAGCACGTGAGCGACTTCATTAGAATATCACAGCATGCCAAATGTTATCTAATACGTCGAGGGAAATAATTGTGTGAGCATAGGCGTACAGGGATTTGACTGCTCGAGGATATTCGGAGAGAAGGCATATGACATAGCAGTCAGTTGCTCGAATATAGAAATTCACCCTTCGGTTTTCGTCAATTCCCTATCTTCCGGTCATCACCAATTTCACACCTGGTCACCCACAATTCGGCCTACCTCCTCCCGGTCGGCACTACTTCTCCCGTTCTGAGCCTGCTCAATTTCCACTCTCTCCCAAACCCTTGTTTTTGTTACAAATCTCCGTTGGATGCTCCCCTCCTTGATTTTTTTCTTGTTTGACTCGAATTTTTCATAATTTTTGCCCGAATCTAGTGGAACGATAATCTCACCTTGCCTTTGTGCATTACCAGCCCGGCCCTCCCATTTGGCAAAGGGTGCAAAAAGGTCCGCCTCAGAGAAACAAATAGTAGAGAAAACGAGACGAAAGTACACTAAAAAGGCTGGAATGCGGCGGATGCACAATTCCCAGCTCGAAACGAACTCCGTTCTCCCATTTTTTTTAGTAAAAGTTTTTTTTAGTAAAAGGTCCACATTCTCAAAAATTCGAGCCCCCTATGTTTTAGGCTGGGTGCGCGCCTTGCAGCACTACGTTATTTCTACCCTGCCTCGATTTTAGGTGTCATTGATTTATGAAAGTGTGCTCTGTCAGCCAATCAAGAAATGCTTAACGTATGGATATTGTAAATATAATAAGTATCCACTCCTTTCACATTTCTTTTATATTTTGTATTTTTATTATCGTTACGAATGAAGCGGTGTTTTCCTTAGGATCTCCGCCTGATATGTATATAATAACAATGTTTCTACAAACGTATCATCCATAGACAATTCTAAAAATACGATTTCTATGGTATCATCTATCTTTCTCACTGTGCTTGATTTGTTGTGTATAATTGAAACCATTGATACTTCTGCCGCTGGATCTCAGATGTGGCTATCCGCAATCTAACTATCAGACACTCTACTGGGTGTTCAAAAGTAACGACACCCTAGTTTGAATATTCACGAATTTTAATTGAACAACGAATATTTATGAATATGGCTTAAAACGATTTTTAAATATTATAACTTTTAGAATATGATTATTCATGAGAGACTTCATGCATTTCTCCCCGCTGGAAATTTGCAAGGAACTTATTGGTTAATTTATGAACAAAAGGAAATAAGTTATGAGTGGAAGCAATATCATAATTATTATTATGACTGCTTCAAACAGTTAAGGTAATAAAATAAAAAAAATATCTATATTTCAGAAATTGTGAATATGAAAAATTTAACAATAGTTAGTCCGACTCTGACTCTTTTGTTCTCTTGAGCAGAAACCGGTTCTAATTTTGTCGTCAGGTCTCGAAATGCGCGCGCGCGAGTTTGGAGTGCGCGTGTGTCTGTGCCCTTTGTTTATTGTACGTTGTTTTTGTGTTTTCAATAAATGAATAAACTGATACCTTTGTTACCGAGGATCAACTTATTTCTGTGAAACTATTAATGGCAGACCCATAAAACTGGATATGTTAAAAATCGTTGATGATCACAGAATCTTATTTTGGGCATGAAAGGAATGCCCGGATGTTGTTATTTACTAGATTACGTTTTTTTAATGTGAATTCTCTTGGAGATCTCCGAATTCCCCACAAAGTAACGTGAACTTTTGAACGAAATCTTAAACTCTGTTTCTTTATTCTATTAATTACAAAAGCTTTTTTAAATTTTATTTCAAGATCTTTTAGTCAGAGAATTGTCAAAAACATTTAATTAAAAATTGAAGTCTCGATTGTAATAGCCTAGAAAATCCGCCACACCATTTTGTAGCTAATAAAATAGAGAAACAGAATTTTCAATTCAATTTAAGTGCTAAAAATATGTTAACGGAAACTGATATGCTTTTAAAAAGCGCAATCGGGTGGTTGCTAACACTGGTGTGGACATTGCTTTTGTGCAGATAATAAAACTTTGCCGTCAATGATTTTAAAAATCCGACATACAGAATTTGGCGCGAATTATTTACAGGGTGCTTCAAAACGTAATGACGAGGATTAAAACAACATCAAATTTTTTTGTAAGTTAAACGTTTGGGAAAACCTATTGTAGTTATGTTTATACCTAGGACTATATTGAAACTCCCGGGTTTATACTTGGGAGATTCGATATTAAGTGCGAGGTTGTTTTTTACTAATTTTGCGTGCTTTCCGTTTCGAGTCAATTCAGGTTAATATCGCACTAATTACCTAGGCCTACACAGTAAGCATAAAAGCGCTTGTCAATATCGAAATTATCCTAAACAGGTTGTTTTCACGATTCGAATTACGAACTGTAGTTTTTTATTCACAAGTACATTGAATACGAACCATACGATTTTTTAAATTGAGTACAGCCATACAGCTCGCTCGTATTAATATCAAACACAGCTCCGGAGGAATTAATGTGACTTGAAAAATACAGCTTGAACTGGCATCGATGGCTCATTCTCGTGTTGCGTAGCAACAGCCGTTAATTACCAGGTAGTATAAAAGCAGTAATGATGTTATCGCTACACATAAGCTTCGTTTTCATTCAGCGTACCTGACAAGTAAAATCCTCTTTACAGAGAACAGAAAACAGAAGGCTTATTAATTGGATTGGCGCTCAAGGCTCAGCGTGCTCTTCAGGTACTGTGAACATTTACATTATTCGACAGTAAGCAGTATTGCAATATTTTATTTTTGAACATTGTGAACCATATTTAATAGCAATACGATTGCATAAACATTTTTGCAGACAGTTGTCACACTTTTTCAAAATGAATAAATTCAGTGGTGACATCAAACAGTTAAATTTTTGCACTAAAGTGCTTTTCTAGATTATTTGATTTGGGTCGCTTGTAGTCTCATGAGCAATTTCTACTTGCCAGAGTGTACCGCATGGATCACGTGCTCACACTTTCTAACTGCTCATGCGCGCACCCAGCCTAAAAATGGGGAGGCTCGTATTTTTGAGAATGTAGATCTTTTGCTAAGATTCACGGGGTACGTTCAGAGATATGAATTGTACATTCGCCGAATTTTGGCAGTTCCTGCATTTTTAGTGGACATTTGTCTCATTTTCTGCTTTTTCGGAGTTTTTGTTTCTCTGAGGCGGACCTTTTTGCCCACTTCGCCAAATGGGGCAAGGGCTCGTTCGAGCCCCCGAGCCCCACCCCCCCCCCGGATGCGTGCATGAGTGCTCAAATCGGGCGCATACAATTTGACACTGAAAAGAACGATTAAAACCGCTATATACAATGTCCCGGTGTCAAAAACGACTTTCCTTACAAGCGTGTTTGGTCTTTCAAACCAGTCATCGTGGTCTCATCCTTTGCTTGAATTGACATTCGTTGCAGTGAAACTTTGCAATTCCCCAGACGTCAATGCTGCTTCGACCGTGTTTGAAACTAAACTACTACAAGCAAACTTTGTGTGCAGTAGTCTAAAACAATAACAACTGCCAGTTTTTTTTCCACTACTCGCCTAGAAACCAGAATTATTGCCTCTTAGTAGTTTATAGTCTCAGTGATTGAATGAGCTGGCTAAAAACCGCAACCGATATGTTCAATGGAAAAACCGTGTTAGAAGTAAGTAAATTTACCTTCAAGGAACCTCCCATCAATTTAGGAAGGTTGCCAACTGAATCGTATAATCGGATATTTTGTCATGACCACAAGTCTCGTGTTAGCTATGATCAACACGCAACCTCGTTTTCGCAAAGCCAAGATTCCCCGTGTCTGATTTATATTTGCACTCCAGCTTTTTAATTCTATTTTTGATGAGATCTTGATTTGATATCAACGCCCGGCTTGGATCTATTTCAGAAATTTGAACTCCAAATACATTTCATTTCAATCTAATACGCCAAGTTTTCCCGCCACCAAACCTCCCAAGACAGTTTTAACTGGTAAAATTACATTTAGCTTTCAAAACTCCTTGATTATTAAAGTTACCGTTTTGTCCTTAAAAGTCGATTCTCATTACCCAATTAAGCTTCACACGATTTTCGAGATTCACCCGCGACCCCCCAAGGATACTCTTGAGAGGCTTCTGGGAGTCTGTGAAGTACTGGCGCACGAAATTGGATTCGCACTGTTGATACGAATCGTGTTGTATTTGCCAGAGCGAATAGGTTTCGTATTGATTTTCACTTAAGTGGAAAGTCGAAAGTAGGATCTGGAGTTTATCAACCTCAATAAAGCAGTATTTTGAATTTTGAATTCAGTTGTAGAACGTTAGTGAGCATGCAAAAAACTCACTTCTCCTTGCGACGTCGTAAGTAGCATTTGAATACGTTTTACGAAAAATGATTGCAAAGTAATCAGATTTACCATCGCTGTCTAGTCGTTACTGAAATTGTTTTCTGTATCTCATACTGTAATCATCGATATGGCAGACGTGACTGAGTAGCTTGTAAGAGAATGAACGGTAGCAGTAAATGTTATTGTAATACAGATATACCGCTCAACAAAGCGATGCACGTGTCATCTCGTGAAAACCCAATTGTGGTTATGTGCGGTTACTGTGCTCGGATTCAACAGGCTGTGAAAGCAATCGCTGGATACTACCTAAAAGGCGGTTAACAAACGTTAGCGCTTCGTCCTAAGCACAACGCGCAAGTAACATCGAGCTCTCACGCCAGAGGTATCGTTAGCGAGAATATTATTGGTAATTTTTTATTCAGGAGGATGAGAAACCCTGTTGCCGATAGTATTTGTGCCGTTGTCATGCATCTGGTAGTGTTGGGTCGTGTTTCGTTCTCATGGGGCATTATCGGGGAGAAATTTCTTTCTTTGAGATCAGCCCCAGCACGTCACATCCAAACGCCCTGATGGTTGAGCTAAATCCCGGTTACACGGTTTTATACCACAATATTAGCGTCAAATGGCAGATACAACCGTGTAATAACCCATAAAGTTATCTCACTAGTGGCGGGAAACCGAGGACGGAATCGAACCCGGGACCTTGGAATTGCTGGTCGCCGACTTTACCACTACACCACGCAGCGACTGACGTCATCCAAGAGTGAAAATAGAATACTTAAATGAGCACGCGCAATATTGGCATGTTCAGCAAACCGCATTGTACGAAAAATAAGACACATAATTTCCATAAAAATGATATCTTAATTCAATGAAATTTTTCTCTCATGTCCTCTTACTTGTAAATCACCGATCTTCAGTTTGAATGCGGGTATCATGTCGTCAGGATCTTTGACTTGAGAATTATATTAAGTTACCAGTGGTAACCTACTTTAGCAGACGATAATTTCCCGGTCGAAGCTTAGCGTGAAAAAAATGTGTTTTAAGCTATAATAGTTGGTAAACCTTAATTTATAAATTCAATTTATTTCTATTATATTTAAGTTTTCAATTGGTTTTGAGTAAAAGCAATTTGACAAAAATAGCTCGGCTTTTCTTAAAAGGTCACGACCTCCGACCCCTGGCCTCTGACATAGAAAGTAGTTACAAAGCCGTGGAGAGTCAGAAAAGGTAAATAGATTCATTGCAATGTTTCTCGTATAGTATGTGGTATAAATAGATTATTACATGTTCTCAGCCGTTATCCCCCGTTATCTAGAGCCCTCGTGGATTTTGGAGAATTATCACCCTCGGGGCTAACGCCACTCAGGCTCTAGATATCGGGGGATAACGACTTCGCCATGTAATAATCTATATGTATCTGCCATTCGAGGCTAAAATTGTGGTATAACCACGTTTATACCACAATTTTAGCCTCGAATGGCAGATACAACCGTGTAATAACCCATAAAGTTATCTCACTAGTGAGATAACATTTTGGCGGGAAACCGAGGCCGAATTCGAAGCCGGGCCTCATAGTTTCGAGTCGCCGACTGTAGCACTACATCACTCAGAGGCTGACGTCATCGAATATGAAAACAGAATACTTAAATGAGCACGCGCAACAATCGCATGTTCAGCAAAGGGCATTGCACCGACATTTATACGCTATGAAAAATAAGACGCATAATTTCCATAAAAACGATATTTTAATTCTGTGACATTTTTCTCTCGTGTTCACTCACTTGTAAATCACCGATCTCCAATTTGAATGCGGGTATCATGTCGTTGAGATCCTTTGACTTGAGCATTATAGTCAGTTACTAGTGGCAACCTACTTTAGCAGAAGATATTTTCCCGGTCGAAGCTTAACGTGATAAAATGTGTAGTAAGCTGTAATAGTTGCTAAACCTTAATTTATAGATTCACTTTATTTCTATTCTGTTCAAATTTTCAATTGGTTTTGAGTATATTAAGCATTATTTGACAAAAATAGCTAAGCTTTTCTTAAAAGGTCACGACCTCTGACCCCGGGCCTCTGACGTAGAAAGTAGTTACAAAGCCGAAGTGAGTCGAGAAAGGTAGATCGATTCATTGCAATGTTTCTCGTTCAGTATGTGGTATAACTAGATTATTACATGTTCTCAGTCGTTATTCCCCTTATCTAGAGCCCTCGTGGATTTTGGAGAATTATCAACCTCGGGGCTAACGTCCCTCGGGCGATAATTCTCCAAAATCCACTCGGGCTCTAGATAACGGGGGATAACGACTTCGCCATGTAATAATCTATGTGTATTCACTGCACTAAGTGACGTTCTAATTCATAAAACTAAGGCGTTACTTTCACAATTCCGTGCGTCCCATTTCTCATTCGTCAATTGCATTTTGGGTCTTATCATTTCGTCCTTCATATCGTTGGTGAAGTTTTACGTTGGATAATACAGCTCGGAATTCACACGCTTTCGCGTCAAACGTAACATGCATTGTTTAACGTGCGAGGTGAGCGAAAGCCAGACGGAAATCAGAGGACCTGCTCTATTTTAAATGAAATCGTGCTCGACTTTGATCTTGAAAAATCGCGTCAAAGCACGTGTTTACGTGGCATGATTAGTCGCACACGCCAGTCGGCCCGAGTAAACAGCACGGTACAATGAGACAAAGCTTAGGAACTCCCATCATTGTGCTCATTGCTGTGGTTTTATGTGAAACACATATAATGACCCAAAGAAGGTGCTATCAATGAAAAAAATCTAAAGTTAATCCGTCTTATGCCAAAAACTATCGCAAGTGGTCACAACTCGTGTTTTACCCAGATTAGAAGTGATTTCGGCAGAGCTAGGACAAAAGCTGGTAAACTGAGTTTAAGAAAACTTTCGATTCTTGCATTTCCGCGAGTTTCTTGGGAAGATAAGATACTTTAGTATTACGTAATATAACTCAGTGTAAGACGCGGTACTTGCGAAATGGAATCGTATCTTCACCATTGCAATCACTTTTTTTTCTACAACGGCCAGTTTATTCCCGATGTAGTACGCGTCACCGCAAGGCCCATGCGGCCACACCCTTGCCAAGGGTGTTGCCGCATGATTGTCACTTCCTGTTCACTTCATTACCGCGACATATTGTTGACAGTATCAGATTTATTGTCAGAGTTGAATCAACGGACAAGTCGATGCTAATGTTAGTTGATGACAGGTGAATTGTGACTAACCGCTCTTACTTCAGTGTCAATTATACAATCGTTTACGTGGTCACGTGACTTCCGACGTACCCGCAATGGTCTGTAATAGTATGGATAACGGAACCGTGAAAAGTTGTAGAAGGATGTTCCGAATATGGCGCAGTCTTTGAATTAGGGAAACGAGTTTTGCTGTCATGCAAAAGGTGACTTTCAGGCAAAAACCCAGGGGAATTCCCATTAAAAAAGATGTACAGCACAGGACGCGAAGCGCGCTGGCATAAGGTCATCTGTTCTAACAAATTTCCTGACGAAGGGGTGCTTTTTAACTCCTTTAAAAAGCCGTTTCATGACGGGAGTCCGAAACTCAACAAAATGGTCCTGTTATATCACCTATGCCTACACAGTTCTACAGGAGAGCTTTTATTGAGATTTACATTTTCGAGAATTTGTTTACAAAATTAAGACGTGCTAGTTTTTGACAATAGGGTGTCTCTTTTTATACTGTTTCGGGCTTAATGCGGTGTTGAAAATTCAACCTTCGGCTACGAAAAAGTGGTGTTTCTGATTGAAACACAACAGCTTCGAAAGGGTGACGTTTTCTTTTAAACTCCCTTTAAATGTGTCTCTTTTTCTGAGTCAAAATGGATGGATATCTTAATTTTGCAGCTGCACAACCAATCAAAATATAGTCAACATGAAAAGAATCCTACGTTGATACTGCCTTCAACGGTCGAGATTGGGCAACTCAATCGGTTTGCGGAACTCGAAATCTGTGGGCACTGATCAAAGACACCATGCTGTTGTAGTTAATTACAGCGCCTTAGGCTGCTAATCACTCTAGATAATCAGACCCATCATAAACTCAGTGGGGGCGACAATAGTATTTTTTGGATTTTCGTTTTGAAAGTTTTTTAAATAGCATATTTGAACAGTTCGTGAAAGTGCACATGGTTAGGTTGTTGAACTTTGAAAATCGGACAAGAAATGGGACTTTTACAACCTAAAACATTTGTAGGCATATTATGTTGCCGTATTATGCCCCTCATTAATTTTGCTGGGTGTGCAACATAATTGGGCCCATTATCAAACCACTAGGCAAAGTTGAATTTTGAGGTAAACCAAGTGTCATCGTACAATTCTTGGCATGAATATCACGTACAAGGCGCAAAACCAATTCAGGTGAATAGGCCTTCAGCATGAACCGGAAATCATCATTCTTATTACATCTGTCCCCATGTAACTTGTTGACAAGTAACCTTTCACTCGTGAACGAGCGCGATAGCCATCAACGAGTGCAGTTTCCGGTGGTAGAAGCGTATAAGCGACCTAGACAAGTCGTCGCAAAAAAGTGTAGGCCAATAGGAAGTGAGCGCTTCCGCCGGATTCATGGTTGAGTTTCGTAGACGCAAGAATTTCACGGATGAAGCTATGTGACCACGTGCTTCACTTAAATTACACGGCGATATCTCGCGAAGACTTGCGTGAACTTGTGTTACCTCTGACACAGCGTCACTTATACTGAAAAGTGACTCTTTTGAAACATACAATAATGAACGACACACGGAATTCCGTGTGTGGGCATCAATGCGCATGCTTGGTCGGAAGTTTATCGATCACATCGCCACCACTTTCACACGCCTTCTATGCACTGTATTTGTTTGGGCTTAGCTACGGGACCAAGGTTCACTTGGTTTTGTTTACTTTGATTGGTGCCCGTTTTAATAAATTGCAACTATTCAAGTCATAAGTGGTCGTCATACTGCAACAGTAAACTGAAAGGAGTTTCCCAGATTTAAACCAATGAGAATGACTGAATGTTATGACGTCGGTTTCATCACTTCAACAAATGAGAAGCACATTCTACAGTGCTACCTTTCGTAAAACTGTGAAAGAGTGTAGGTCTTGTGTTTTCCCCAGATTCCATTGCACATTCGAGCGGGCACTAGAACAATTCAGCAACTTTTCTTCCATTCACCTGTTGTGATTTCTGTTTTTGAGCCATCTACTTTATGGCATCGATAAAATCTGGAATGTGTGGGTTTACCTGATCCCTCTCAAATGTTTTAGCTTTGCGTGGACTTTGATATTGTATATTGTATATTGTATTCTCCCGGCGAAGGTTATTGACACAGCAATCAACGATGACGTCACGGTGCTCGTAGGCAAATCCATGAAATCACGAGAAGCGCCAGTACACCATTATCACGAATTGCCGTTATCTGTAGAGACCAATAACTAACACGCAACATTTCGAAAATACACTGATGAGGATTCTCACGATTCATTGGCGGAAGGTTAAGAGCATTCAACAAAGAATTATTGTAAACCAATGTCGATATTCCCTCTTTCAGTCATTTGCTCCAAGATAATGTAAGTACGGTAATGCTTACTAAATCAGATGGTGAATAAGTAGAGTTTTAGTGCTACTCTACTGTGCGAAAAAGACAAACCCACGGAATCAGGTAATAAAAAAGTCACAACGGTTTCGTCGAAGGTGAGGTATTGTCAAACGTTCAGATTTGTTTTGATTCCAAGCATAATTGCATTTTACTCAAGGTTACCTGGTGTTATAATGGTCCAAATCCAGTGTGTGTTAGGTATTGACTAGTGCTTGCATTCGCCAAGAAAACTTATAGACCAGGTTCAGAAACAGGTAATTCCCTCCAAAACTCACAAAAGCCTACGGCATTCGAAAAACTTGTGTTATTCAACGAAAATTAGTGTTCCTTTAACTGCAGGTAGTTTTTGTTCAACGTTGAATTCAGCGCACAATGGTCATTAGACAGTGAGTTGAATTTCAATTTTTTATTATCACACGACCACTGATACTTTCGTCCGCGGATTGGCAAAAACGGAGTAAGTTAACTTCCGTTATGAGTTGATATTCACCGGATAGCCGTGAAATAATACTTCTCATTCAAGCCGCTGGACTACACTTGAAATGTCGCTATTCGTGATCTGACCAATTACGCACTGCAAAGCGAGCTGACGACGACAGAAATTCAAAGCAGGTAAGATCTACTAACCTAGTAAGAGAAAAAATCAGAGAAATGAAGTAACCGTGGATGTATCAAAACAAAAAGCGACCGATCTCTCAGACATATCAAGTTAAATAGAACTCGGGAGAGCAACATAGTTCTTTCTCGGGTCTAACCCAATACTAGTCTAGCCCATACTAGAGGCTGTCTGTAATTGCCTAAGCCTATCAAAGCTAGACAGTCCTATGTTTTATAGATTTCTAGTAAAAATGGCATGTTGCTGACAGTGATCGAGGATAGTTAAAAGATTTCGTCTTGTAATTCGCTTCTTATAATGTTTTTGAAACCGAAAATGCACCACTGAACTACACACAAGCACTATCATGTCGTGCGCTTGTATTTGTTATTTTTCCTACTTGTGTCTATAGGCCGGTGGCTTAAGAGCTAGTGACCCTTGACCCGTAACATGACAGACAGTGTAATATGCTAAATACAGTCAATCACCGAATGTTTGGCATAGAAACATAGCATAAAAAGGCTTCAGGTACCTTTCGCTTGAGGTTGAAAATTTTCCCCTCCTGATAGGGAGGGTGCTTGGGTGTCACCTCGAGCACATGTCGGGGGCGACCAATCACTACACACTTGAATCTCAAGTAAGTACTCCGCGTAAAAGTCTGGATTCGCCATGAAAATTCAGGTTACGGCATTTGAACAATTTAATTTGTAACGCAATGCCATAAGAAAATATTTCATTGATCAAACAGGCGCCAAAATGCTCTCAACAAAATTAAAAATATGATGATCAGTCAACATTAAGTATTGGTTTGCTTATGAGATGTTTGATTATCGTGATGGATTGTTCAATTTACATCACGGTGTTGCTGAATGACCAAAAAAGATCTTTTAGCAAATCACTTCTTCGGTTCTGGCGGCTTTCTTGAAACAAAATACACCAGCTACCAAGCTCCGCAAATTGCTGGAACTAATTATTTTTATAATTATACTTCTATTATTCATTATTGTGGAACATTTGACATTGATTTCTGTAATTATTCGCCGGCTCTTACGCTCCCTTGTCCCTGATGAGCGAATCCGCTCAAGAGAAGTACGATGTTTAATAGTCTCGCATTCACTTCACATCTTATTTGCTTGCCTACGATCGCTTAACAGCGTATCGGGGACCTAGTGGTGTGAGATATTTAGATAATAAGACATGTAAATTTCATGTACAAGACAACACATCCAGTAGAGTGCAATGAAAATATTATACGGCATTCAATGACTGACTGGCACGTTAGTATGATAATCGTAATGACAGGGATTAACTTCGATACAGAAGCGGACTAAAGGTATTGCCTCTCTCGTGTCACAGACCAAGGCGCTAAGTAAGTACTGACAAAAATAAAATAAAAGTACTGTAGAGATTTCAATGGTTTTAAAGTCAACGCCACAGAGATTAGCTAGGGCTCGCGGTCTAATCTCTGTACTCGAAATCCGATTCGAAAATTGATTAATTGCTTGGCTTCGAGTACACGTACACATTTGTGCTGGCATCAGTAAAAATATCGCTAATAGTTTTAGTATAGTAGGAGCTGTATTAGTATTACTACTAGAATTATATAGTAGCAGTGGTAGTGGCAGTGGTAGTGGCTGTAGTAGTGGCAGTGGCAGTAGTAGTGGTAGTGGCAGTGGTAGTGGTAGT
>NMRA01000024.1:735490-754753 GCA_002633005.1 Phoronis australis | reverse complement strand
AGTGGTATAGTGGCAGTGGTAGTGGTAGTGGCAGTAGTAGTGGTAGTGGCAGTGGTAGTGGCAGTGGTGGTGGTAGTAGTAGTGGTAGTGGCAGTAGTAGTAATAGTAGGAGAAGTAGCAGTAGTAGAAGTACTTGAGTAGTAGCAGTGGAAAAATATTAGTTGAATAAGAGTAGTAGTAGTAGTGGTGGTGGTGGTAGCCAGTAATAGGGACTGTATTGGAAAGTATTAGTCGTAGTACTAGAAGTACTAGTAGAGTAGTAGCAATAGAATAGTAGTATAGTTGAGTAAGAGCAGTAGTAATACTTCTAGTAGCAGTAGCAGTAGCAGTAGCAGCAGTAGCAGTAGCAGTACCAGTACTAATAGTAGTAGCAGTAGCAGTACCAGTACTAATAGTAGTAGCAGTAGCAGTAGCAGTTGGTAGTTGTGCTAATGGTAATATAGTAGCAGTGGCAGTGGCAGTGGTAACAGTAGTATTAGTAGTAGAAGTAGTATGCCCTTCCTCGGGCTAGTCTGAGTAAAATGAGCTACGAAAAGCGTTCATTATGCAACTGACCTCATAAATTGCATTTCAAACATCATCCTTGGCATTAAAAGTCATTTCCCACGGCATATAGGTGATAAACAAGATACGCCTCCCTGGCTTTTTATGCGAGTACTCGGTAATGTAAATTCCGTTTTGTTCGAGAACTTTCCGAGTGAGTGACCACGAGAGCAAGTGCACACGGAAGGAAACACCATCGGCGAGTAAGGTAACCCGCTTCAGTGCGGAATCGAACTTGCAACCATCGCGGTCACATTGGCGGAGTTAAATGCCTTTCAACTATTATAAATGGTAGAATACTTAGCCTATAATGGTTAAGCCACCGGCAGTAACGAATGCCTGGCAGAAAACGGCGAGTATTGGCGATTTGTAATGCAATCACAAAACAAAACTGATACCTTGTATTATAGCTCTGACCAAAGCTAGTAACACCAAAAGATCTATTCCGTCCAACAATAATAGCAAAAATGCGTTTTCGGCTGTAAATGTTAATCGATTTCTGCGCTGCAGATCTGATTTTGTAATAAGATTTGAATTTACACGTTTAACAGTTGAAAGAGGGGTCTGTGCAGATAGTTGGAGATTTTGATAGTGTCACATGGTGCCAGGACTAAACTGTTGTAGCCTACTTCGGTCTTTACGTGGTACTCAACAGTTTTCCTCGGGCTGCCTACTGGCAGCCAGGATAAACCGAGAGGAAGCGGTCTCTTTTTCTACAACGAAAACAGGAGATATGAAACACGTGTATTTACTGACAATACATAAAACTTACCTGCAATCTGAAAATTGCATTCAAAGTGCGCTTCTTTTGGTTTTATGCCCCCCGGGCAAATGCAGCCGGTCAGCCCGAAAAACGACTAAGAATACACGAAATTGGCAGTTTTCACTGCATCCAAAAGCATGACTCGCAGCAGATAACGCACTCGGAATGAAAAAACATTTCATATCCCCAAAAATGCGTAGACAATGGATCGTTTTTTACCAACCTGAAAAGTCTGAGAAGTACCTGAATTTCCGTCCGAAGCTTGCTTTGCCGTCAAGAAGCGATAGAGTGTTTTCCACCACTTTCTGACAGCCACGATTGCAAATACAGGTCAAGAGAGCAACAAATTGCAGTTTTGTAAAAAAACATGTTAAAAATCAAATGCCAATCATAGCCATCGCATATCCAACAGGCTCCAATTATCAATGAAATTGGGGGGGGGGGGGGGTTGACTGTGGCGCAAAAAACATGTGAGTGCCACCATAGTCTTTTAAGACTGTAGAACGTATGTTGCCGTCTGAATCCGTTTTAAGGCGGGGAAAGTTTTCATTTCCGTGGTACTATAGTAAAGGCTACGGAACAGTCTTTCCACTCAACAATTGTAGGTTCACGCATCGCCATCTACGCCAAACTCTTCCTAAATTTACAACAGTTGTTGCAATTTTGTTGAATGTTTTTCATTTGTTTTCGAGACAGTTATAACCTCGAAGTTCATTTATTGTTGAAATTTCAACGGCAGATATTAAACGAATTCAGGAATTGCGTAAACAGACCGACTTTTTGTGTTGGAGTCCAGTTTCAACAAAACGGGGAAATGCAATTTACGCCTTTTCTATGTATCCTTTATCTTTTAATGCACTTCCAAATTGTGTGCTTCGAAAACCTGAAGAGGCGTTAAATCAATGTTTACTCGAACCAGGTAGTAAATTAGTAATCGATGAGCAGAACAATGTTCTTGATTTGTCCGTCTTGCGCACTCGCGCAAGAAACAAATGTTCGTAAATGACCAGCACGCGCTCGCCCTTTTAATTAACAAAGTGATCAACGACATTGTACATGTATTTGTACGGTTTGCACCAGAAATGACCAGCTTTTACCAGTCTGTCGGCTGCAATTATATTTCTTTTATTCAGCGCTGCCTGAGTAGCAGCAAGCCATGTTGACAATACAAATGACGTATCAGTGCGTTCAGTAACTCTAGGACGCTAGGATCTAGCTAAAATCTAGCCAAAGTCACTCGTTCTCATTGAAAATACACGACAATATCTCACGTAATCTCGCGAAGTCTTGCTTTTAGCAAGGTTCTTGCGTTACTGAACGGGGGCCAGTCTTGACAAGAATCCTGACCACTTATTGTGTAGTACAATGCACTAATGTATACGCACTCATTTTTGTGTCAATAATTAACACATACTTTATTTCCAAACTCTGCTTGTACAGCAATCAGTGGAGGGTTCCTGTATTCGCGGCAAAAATATCGGCCTGAACAAGGAAGCGCGTTCAAATAGCGAGACTTCCAGAACCGAGTAGAATAGACCAGAAGCTAGCGGTCCATCCTATTGTGGAGAACACTGAGAGGCGCGAGTATACTGCGTCGCGGTATACATAATCTCGGATTTCTCGTAAGAAATTTGATCTATGGAACGGTACCTAGATATGCCTACCGAAAACGCAAGGTCACGAATGTCTTTGCGAGGTGTCGCTATGCGCACCCAGCCTTTAATATGGGGGGGGGCTCGAATTTCCAACGATGTGGACCTTTTACCGATAAAAGCAGTCGAAGGACTAACAAAAAAGGGGTACCACGTCCACAGCTGCGAATTGTGCGTTTGCGCCTGTTTAGTGGACTTTTTGTTTCGTTTTGTCGGACTTTTTGTTTCTCCGAGGCGGACCTCTTTGTCCACTTCGCCAAATGGGGCGCCCCCCTTGGTGCGCGCATGGTTACAAGCGAAGCGCGTGATCACACAACCCCTTTCTCGAGTGTGTGTTGGGTCTACGAAATGCAACCGGGGAGAAGAAATTCAAACCGATCAGAAATAGATTATGCACTGTGACAACGTACATCAACAAATATGCGCTTGGATTCCTGGGTTAATAGATGGATGTACTTGCGGATATATTGACAGATGGATGAACGGGTGGCTATATGGGTGAACGGGTGGATATATAGATGAATTATTGCGTGTCTAGGCCGATGCACAGATAAATGGATGGGTGGGTGGGTGGATCAATGGATGAACGGGTGGATATATGGATGAATTATTGCATGTCTTTGCCGATGCATAGATGGATAGATGGATGAACGGATGGATATATGGATGAACAGGTACATATATGGATGAATTATTGCGTGTCTGGGCCGATGCAGAACTAGATGGATTGATGGGTGGGTGGGTGGATAAATAGATGAACGGGTGGATTACATGGCTGAATTATTGCATGTCTGGGACGATGCATTGGTAAATGGATTGATGGGCGGGTGGGTAGATAGATGGATGAACGGGTGGATACATGGATGAATTATTGCACGCCTGAGCCGATAGATTAATAGAGGGATTGATGGCTAAATCGATCGATGGATGAGTGGATAGGTAAGGTAAACTTGCTCATACAAAAATAATTGCAGGCGCTCTGATACATGTTGTACCAGACGTGCACAGGCCTCGCATGTGGGCCCATTGCACTGATCACCTGGAACCATTTTTATGCTTTATTAATATATGGTTAAAACCGAGCTGAGGAGCTGAAATCCGGACTCAAGGGACTCGAACCCACGACCTCGAGTAAAGAAAGCGGGCACTTATCAACTAGGCCACACAGCCTCCTCTAATCTTGCGCACAGACATGTCGTCAGTTTGGCGGATAAAACAATTGACAACAAAAACACATATATTCAGGGAAGACTATATTGAATCTTCAGACGAGTTACCGAACATCGACCGTATAAACAATCAAAAATAAACGAATAATTCCTAGAATTATCAAAATTAGTTTAATGTGACGAAAGCAAAATCGATTTGAAAATGAAAGTTGCAAGCGATATTCTAATGGCTTTCATTAATGGCTTGTTTAGGTCATTTCTAGGTTAAAAACAAAAATAGCTATTCGCGTCTGGTATTCACTTAGCTGCAATGTATCATCAGATATTTATCAGTTTTTTTTTAAAACCACTCGTGATTTATAAGGCGGCTACGATGTACATGTAAGCCTATACATGTTGCATCGTTTTGATGACATTAGTCATCAAAACACAAAAAACACTTAATGGTTCTGTTCCACGTTTATTATAAACTTGCTTGTAATGAAATCAAATCAAAATTTGTAAAGTCAATCTTTTATCATTTTCCTTCCAGGAAGATGTTCCGAGAATTCTTTAAAGAGATGTGCGTGTCCGACATCTGCCGGAAAATCTGCGATTGTTGTTATGAGGAAAAGAAAACAGCATTAGACTCGAATGTCAAGTACACTATCCGCATTCCCTCTAACATTCCAGCCACTGTTGGCAGTGGACCGCCCTCCGCCTCCACCCCCGGGAGCGGCCCGCCTTCAGCTTCATCCACGAAGAGTACGGGGTCCAGATCGCGCGCTCCTGAGTTGTTCGTTTTTCCACGCATCGGAAAGGAAGGTCACCGCATGAACAGAACCGACTCCGATTCCAGTTCGAAATCTTTGCTCGAGTCCAGTTCTTCTGTTCGGTCTCGATTTGACTCGACCACATCTTCTGATAAATCAAGGAATGGTTCATGCTCCTCACCGTTGGCAAGATTCGATTCAACGTCGTCAATCAAGGGCAACAGATCGCCGTTTATCGACATGAAACCGATAGAGTTTTTCCCAGCCAACAGAGAGAACGTGCAGCCGAAATCTCCACGATTTAAGACCGAAGCGTCATTTGACATTGAAAACTTTCAAAAGGAACTCTACGATGAGGAAGCCACTGACATATCAAAAACTGAAGATTTTATTGAAGGGCAATCAAAACTTGGCGAAGTCCATTTCGTCCTTCGCTACGACGTTCAAACAAAGAAATTTCACGTGCGACTGGTTGAAGCGCGAGATTTACCCAAGCCTATCGAGCATGACGAAACAAAGTGCGACCAGGCTCACTCTAACCCCTACGTCAAAATCTGTCTGCATCCGAATACAAAAGATTCCCAGCAGTCGTCTGTGCAGCGGAAGACCCAGAATCCCGTTTGGAACGAGACGTTCTCGTTTTCCGCCGAGTATCTCGAGTTGCAGAACAGATTGCTCGAGATAACAGTTAAAGACTTCGACAAGTTCTCACGACATTGTGTTATTGGTGAAGTGCAGATTCCCTTGTCTTCTGTTGATCTCATCCAGGGAAAACCGTTGCGTCGTTTCCTGCTCCCCTGTCCAAAGGTAAGACTTTCCTCTAGTCGTTGGTGTAACACGCGAATATCACAAGGATGCTGATTGGTACGATTTTAAGGAGTTTCAGCAAAATCGTGAACATGTACAAGAAGGAAACAGGGCTTGGCGGTATGTTATTTTATTGTGAAAATTAACTCAGAGGGATGCATGTAATACAGAAGAAGACAGACTCCATCTGAAGGACTCGGATGGTTGCATTCAAAACCCTATACCCGTAGGAGGTGTCATTTTAAACATTTGATGAGAACGCAACTGACCTAGTTCTTAAAAAAACGCAACAGCTCACACTGGCTTTGTTAAGTTTCTTCCTAATCTGTGGTCTTTCGTGCGTGAACTTCGCGCGTTCGGCACAAAATCTTTTGTCAACAAGTAATGGTACAGTACAAACCGTAGACTACAGGTGATGATAAAAATATTCAACTACAGCAACAAAGAACAGCAGCAGCTGCAGCAACAACAACAACAACAACAACACAACAACAACAACAATAACAACAACAATAACAACAACAATAGCAACAGATAACAGATGATGATAAATGTTGACAATAAAATAAATAAGGGGGAGGGGGTAAGCCGTAGGTCTTTTAAGGGGCACGCCCATATCCTTTCGCAGCGCCACCACAGGGAGTTCCAAGTGAAACTTTTAAACGAGGCAGTGTCATGATTAAGTATCGTTGGTTTAACTAGTGTTTTGGAGTGGAATCCTTTTCAGGGGCTTTAGCACGGTGAGATTGCGTCTCTAATTTTACCCCTTTCGCCGAGTCGCGATACGTGTTTGTATGTCTCGGGTCGTCAAAGTCCGGGGGATTCTAGGTGAGTTGACTAGCAAGTTCTTTAAAAACTAAGCTGTCAGTATTTGTAAGGTCTTTGGGAAAAGGATGAAATGTTTGACAAAAATGAGCGACCGTGTGGTTTCCCCCTTTTCGTTGCTCCAATAATCAGTCGAGAGCAAACCAGATCCAAAACACTGCTTTTGGCTTAGTCACCCAGGCTGCACCCGGACAGCTACGTGACTCGCTTTATTGTCTCTGAAAGGTGTAGTTGCATTAGTTGATGTAAAATTGATTTCTGATCATCAAAATTTCACAGCCTCATTCATCAACAGTCAGATTAGCGTAGCTTGCTAACACGCCAGTGAGCAATTTGCGTCGCCATTCCCGGCATGCAGTTGGGCTTGGAACGTGAGTGAAATGAGGGCACCGGGCGTGTGCGAATGAATGCTCCTTAGTCAACCGGCGGTTATCCTGAAACAGTATTTCGCCCTGTTTGGCTGGCTAAGAACGAATATCGAATTCGACTTTCTTCTCTCGCATAATCTTGAGTTGCTGGTGGTCCCGACGTCATTTTGGTATTGGAAATAGAATCCTACCTCGGTAAGGAGTGATACGAGATCGTGATTATACGAGTGGGCGGCACATTTCGATCTTCATTTTTAGTCAGTGATACAAGGCGAAATACGACTTTAAATGCATTTTTGTCTTGAGGAAATGAACAAATGAGACCAATGAACTGGTTCCACAAAAGGTTCTTGAGAATGTTACTGTGAATCGAACCTGTGGGTCAAATTTTCTGTTAGGCCCTAATATCTGAAATCGTCATTGTGAACTGATGACCATGTGTTGTGGAAAATGTACACGCCTACTCAAAAACATGAAGCTCAGCGCTTGGCTTTAATAAGTAAAAAGAAGACAAAAGAGAAAGCTTGGACAACGTGATTGGAAACTCTACCCATTTCGTGGCACCTTGTACTTCATCAACAGATTTATACAAGAACCGCTGTCCTTAAAAACTCCGTTTATCGGGAGCACTGATATAAGGTCCCCATTTGGCGAAATGGGCAAAAAGGTCCACCCCAGAGGAACAAAGACTCCGAAAAAGTAAAAAACGAGACAAAAGTCCACTGAAAAGCGGGAACAACCTAAATTCGTCGAATACACATTCATAGCTCAGAAAGTACTCCGTGAATCTTAGTAAAATGTCCGCATTCTCAAAAATTCGAGCCCCCCAATTTTTTAGCCTGGGTGCTTATCATGTACTTTACTTCGTGTATATCTTAAAACGATTATGACAACGTCGTGAGAAAGCTGACAAATTTTATTTGGAATGAACTTGACCTGAGCTGAAGATGACTGACAAGAAAATGCCGCCTTACTGGCGTGATAAAAATTGTTTTAACGCGTAAAAGCCTCCGTTATTTCTCTAAAGGAAATAAGGAACATCACTCATATCTTAAGTCGACTTAGAGCCCATAGGCAAAAGGACAGCTTTCGCTAAATCCACCATGAAAAATTAAAAAAATCACGTCTGTTAATTTTTCAGTGACTAATTACAATTTTTTTCCACGTATTAAAGCGCCACTTTATGCTTTCTGTTATTTTCCATATGTAGCTCAAATTACACGAACATTTGATGCAGTGTGCCCTTAGTCAAACGAAATATCGCGCATTCGCTAATCACGGCCGATAATTAACTGAATCTGTCTTTTGATAGACGTGTATCAAAGCCCGTGATACAAATGGTTGTTTGTGTCAAGGAAACGACCTGTCGTAAGTATTAATTAAACGAGTAAATTCCGATTACCGTCAATGGGTGGGGTTTTGACTTTTTGCCAAGAACACCTGAGTTTTAGTTTACGAATTGCCTTGCAAGAAGATAACACTGCATCCATAATGTATACTAAAGTAGTTCAAATGAGACTATGAACAATGACAAAGGCATGCCGACGAAAGCCTTATTTTTGTATGAAGCACATTATTTGAAATAGAGTAAATCAGCCCGGGAAAGACTACACTAAAGGTATACTCTATGGATTGTGAAATGTGCTTGATATGGCAACAACATGGAAGGGAATTCATTACCACCCCAATGTCAACATCGATTGTTAGAGTTGTTTTGCAGCTCGTGATATTTCTGTGGACACAGAAGACGTGTTCTGTTGCCAGTTGCTAACTTTGTACAGAAATCATCTTCATTAAGAGAATACCTGAAATTTAGGCAGAGTAACCTCCACTGTCTTCGTTATCCCCAGAAAGATTTCGAATTACCCTTGTGTGAGGCGCTCACTTTTTACCACCTTCCTTTAGCAGTAGGAGGCAATTTCAAATCATTTATTCAGGATGTGAAATATTCATTGTAGTCTTAGTTAACTACCGTTGTTGTTCGTTGGCTGGAAAGAGATGAGAATTGCCTTCGTGTCAGTGGAGTTAAATTCCTTTATTGCCTTAACTCTTTTTGCGAAAGGAACTATCCATTCATAATTTTACTAACACCGTTAACGCTCTGAAATTGGTCTTGCGTTTTCGTTATTTTGAAGAGGAATTGTCGAAATCTTCAAGCCCTAGTCCTATTGGTTGCCACTAGTGAATGACTTACTGTTTAACAAGTGCATGATAATCACGCAACACACAATTATGGATAGCCCGCTGCTACATAGCACGGAAATTGTGTAAATGTAATTTATAGTGATCGCTCTCATTAACGTCAGTTTTTTGCAAGATAATTACCAAACTAAAATTTTGGTGCTTTTTTGTTGACGTCATGTAGTAATTAAACCTTCTGTTTCCGTTCCGTAAGCCAAGATAGATGGTCTTCGGGTGATTTAGCCGTGTGTACTCTGAAGTGCGGAGGGCGATCGAGCTGGAATACAGGCTATATTTTTTTATCCGTCAGATGATTGGATGGTNCGGACATCCATTCCTGTGTTCGGTCGGATCCTTGCCGGCGGCTGTTCGACATAAGCGTGTTCTGGGACGTCAAGGTTTGTTCGGTGTCCACTCGATGTAGCCGATGCTCCGCCGGAGACCTACCCTGCCGCTGTTTTTAGAGTAGGGTTATGGCCTGGGTGCGGCTTTTAACCATGTTTCACCGGATCCCGAATTGATTTTAAGGAAACATGCTCTGCGAGAAAGGCTATTTTTTAAGATCCGCCTCAGCGCGGAATGGAGCCTGCAGCCCCCACGGTAGCAGTCTTGCCCTCTGGTGGCAGACCAGTAAGCCCCATTCAATAAATTTCAGAGTACTTTAAGCGTGTTTAATTGAGTCACCGCCCTTCGTTTCAACGAATGTCATGGACAACGGTGAGAATTTGTGATTTGTAAGAAAATCAAAAATACACAGCGGACCTGTTGTTTTATAGCTATGGTCAAAGTTAATAAATTCCATGAAGTGTATCCCATCCAAAAATAATGAAAAATGCCAGCTAAAAAGGAACCGTGCTCCGCAAAACGGTGGAATTTTACATTTTCGGATTAATTGTACATTTCAGTGAAAATTGCTTTTAAAAATGAATAAAATCGATAAAAAGCACCGTATCTAGAATAACGTGATTGCCGGGTAAGTTTGAATTATCCATGGGGAATAACAATATCCGGTAATAACGATCGCAGCAGATAAATGAACAATACACTACACACTACAATACACACACGACACATAGAACTAACTACCTTGAATGACTGAAAGTTCCATTATTCCTTAGTTTTTTGGATTTCTTACTAGATTCGTAATGATTAAGAAATCATAAGTCCTGTGCTTTGTAAGTCGGATGTTAAATTTCTGGACTGGGTCGCATAAAACTTTCAAACTTGTCCGCAACGTAAGTTTGATTTTGCATGACATCAAATGTTTTGTTCAACTTTGGCATCGTGGCGCGTGATAATGTGACGTCACTGTTGCTCACCAACGTATAACTTTTCCGCAACTGCGTCCTGGTAATAAGGCCCAATTTCATTACAGCCTTGATGTAATCTTTAATGATACACGTACACGTAGTTATTTAGCAACCTTACCCACTCATGGTAAACTACAGTCGTTGTATTCGACAATGGGAGTGTGTACCGAGGCTTTGGTCCAAAAGTCTGTAGCTCAGAAATCGCATTCGAAGTCGTATAGGAAAAATGCATGGAGAGAGGGTTTAATTGTGTACGACCTAGTCGTAATCAACTGTTGTACACGATTACTTTTCGAACTACACGACTTGTTCATTTAAATATATAGATTTCTATCAACTCAGAAGTCGCACACGACTTTTTGACCACCTGCGGGCACCCTATTGTCTTATACGGCGTCGATACAAAGTCGTAAAGGAAAAGTGCTAAGGCACGTTTATGTTGCCTTAGCAATTTTTTGTCATTTGTGTAGGTTGCTGGGTACAAAAATATGTACGTTAACAGCAAGAGTTCTTAATTCCTTTGACGATAACGAGGACAAAAATTGTTCTTATTCGCACTAATTGTATATGCTTCGGGTAATTGTAATGTTGTTTCCACAGAAAAGACCTGATCTCGGAGAAATACTCACATCTATAAATTACCTACCAAGCGCGGGCAGACTGAACGTTGACATTATCCGAGCTCACCAGCTTCTTCAGACTGATATTATGGGCGGAACAGGTAGGCGTTTTATATTTTAACGTTGGTTAACAAGTTCAAACTTCGTGTTTACAAATATGTCCATACAATCTAACAGCCCGAAGGATTGGACTATATTTGTTTCATTATACGATCACCGATGCGTCGTTTCTCCGATTTCTTGGTTTCGGACTAGATTGGCTTTTTTACCTGCTTTGATGTACTATTGTCGTCTGCTTGTTTAGTTTACACGGTCATGAGTTACGGTTTCTGTAGAGTGCAATTGACCAGGCTTAGGAACAGCGACATATGTCCTTTGGGCGGCTTGAATGAAAGGTGATATTGGCCTCTGGGCAACATCACTTAATAACGGACGTCATACACTACGTGTTAATTAGCCAATCAGAGGACGGCAACATCAGTGGTCCTGTCATGATGTTTGATAATAACTTGACTCATCAAAACATACACTATAGCAGATGAGACCAGGGTGAGTTGAGTCACTTTTTCGGTCATAATTACCGATATTTCAATGAATTGTGAGTAAAATTTTAAAGTTAAATTGAAGACTGACTGTATATTTGTCAAGTGGCTAACTCATCTTGATTCGACGTATCGCCTATTCATTAGACATCATCAGGTTTTGTAACCTGATGATTTCTAATGAATAGACGAAACGTCTAATGAATATGAACTTTTTTATTTGTGCGGTGATTGTCCATTTTTTTATCTTACTATGGCCTAAAACTGATATAATCAACTCATCTTCATACGAAGGATAGTAGAGCACCCCGTCAAGGAAAGATGAGCTCACAGTTTCCTGCAGGTTTCGTGTATATCATGCATGAGGATTGAAGGGCACTTATATTGAAAAAAAAATTTGACTTTGCTGCTTTTGTCTTTTTACTTCGCGATTTTCTTCCTTGGGTCTGAGTAAATCTTGCTGAGTTCCTACGAGATCTATGGCTAAACAAAAATATTAGCCACACGCAAAACCATCTTTGTGGTTCTTGCTTTGCTGTGGAAATTCAAGCTGTTTTGATCCCTTTATTCGACATTTAAAGATTGTCAAAAATATCAGTTAAACAATTCCTGACGAAAGTACCATTTCACTACGTCTGCTACGGAGTTATTCACTTCCCCACCTAAGGAAATTTTCAGAANTCGACAATGGGAGTGTGTACCGAGGCTTTGGTCCAAAAGTCTGTAGCTCAGAAATCGCATTCGAAGTCGTATAGGAAAAATGCATGGAGAGAGGGTTTAATTGTGTACGACCTAGTCGTAATCAACTGTTGTACACGATTACTTTTCGAACTACACGACTTGTTCATTTAAATATATAGATTTCTATCAACCCAGAAGTCGCACACGACTTTTTGACCACCTGCGGGCACCCTATTGTCTTATACGACGTCGATACAAAGTCGTAAAGGAAAAGTGCTAAGGCAAAGCTTTACTTCTACGTTTATGTTGCCTTAGCAATTTTTTGTCATTTGTGTAGGTTGCTGGGTACAAAAATATGTACGTTAACAGCAAGAGTTCTTAATTCCTTTGACCATAACGAGGACAAAAATTGTTCTTATTCGCACTAATTGTATATGCTTCGGGTAATTGTAATGTTGTTTCCACAGAAAAGACCTGATCTCGGAGAAATACTCACATCTATAAATTACCTACCAAGCGCGGGCAGACTGAACGTTGACATTATCCGAGCTCACCAGCTTCTTCAGACTGATATTATGGGCGGAACAGGTAGGCGTTTTATATTTTAACGTTAGTTAACAAGTTCAAACTTCGTGTATACAAATATGTCCATACAATCTAACAGCCCGAAGGATTGGACTATATTTGTTTCATTATAAGATCACCGATGCGTCGTTTCTCCGATTTCTTGGTTTCGGACTAAATTGGCTTTTTTACCTGCTTTGATGTACTATTGTCGTATGCTTGTTTTGTTTACACGATCATGAGTTACGGTTTCTGTAGAGTGTAATTGGCCAGGTTTAGGAACAGCGACATATGTCCTCTGGGCGCTTGAATGAAAGGTGATATTGGCCTCTGGGCAACATCACTTCATAACGGACCTCATACACTGCGTGTAAATAAGCCAATCAGAGGACGGAAGTATCAGTGGTCCTGTCATGATGTTCGATACTAACTTGACTAATCAAAACATGCACTATAGCAGATGAGACCAGCGTGAGTTGAGTCACTTTTTCGGTCATAATGACCGATATTTCAATGAACTGTAAGTAAAATTTTAAAGTTAAATTGAAGACTGACTATTAACTTACAACTGCAACCAAAAATGGCTTTATCCGTTGTGATAAAAAATATGTACATTTGTCAAGTGGCTAACTCATCTTGATTCGACGTATCGCCTATTCATTAGACATCATCAGGTTTTGTAACCTGATGATTTCTAATGAATAGACGAAACGTCGAATGAATATGAACTTTTTTATTTGCACGGCGATTGTCCATTTTTTATCTTACTATGGCCAAAAACTGATATATTCAACTCATCATCTTCATACGAATAATAGTAGAGCACCCCGTCAAGGAAAGGTGAGCTCACAGTTTCCTGCAGGTTTCGTGTATATCATGCATGAGGATTGAAGGGCACTTATATTGAAAAAAAATTTGACTTTGCTGCTTTTGTCTTTTTACTTCGCGATTTTCTTCCTTGGGTCTGAGTAAATCTTGCTGAGTTCCTACGAGATCTATGGCTAAACAAAAATATGAGCCACACGCAAAACCATCTTTGTGGTTCATGCTTTGCAGTGGAAATTCAAGCTGCTTTGATCCCTTTATTCGACATTTAAAGATTGTCAAAAATATCAGTTAAACATTTCCTGACGAAAGTACCATTCCCTTGTCACTACATCTGCTACGGAGTTATTCACTTCCCCCACCTAATGAAATTTTCAGAACCAATTACAAAAGTACCTTGTGAACAGGTTGAATCCTGTTTCAGTGGCAGACAACTACTTCGAATAATGCAATTTAGTCGGTTTTTCGCTTTCCGGGCCTCTTCAAAGTTATTTCAAAATTTTATTATAATTACAATTACATTAAAATGTTACTGACTCTCAACAATTCAGTACAGCAAGTGGAAGTCTGTTAACGAGTTACTCTAAAGATATATTTTAAGTAAAGTAAGACTAACAAGTCACCATTTCAGATCCTTTCGTGAAAGTGGCACTCTTGTTGGACGAAAAGATGGTGAAAATAAAGAAGACCTCAACAAAGAAGAATACTATAGATCCCATGTTTAACGAGTGTCTTAGTTTCACGGTGAATCCCGCCTCTCTCAGTCAATGCAACCTGGTGATCAGCGTATGTAGCCAAATTCCGAAAAGTAGAGACAGTGTGATTGGTCGAATCGTGCTTGGAAAATACTCATCTGGATCTCATGAAGCATCTCATTGGTTACGAATGGTATCGTGTCAAAGATCGCCTGTGGCCCAATGGCATTTGCTAAAACCCCTTGACGAATGTCACCAGTGTTCGCCTGCATCTGTTGCTGTACCTTGACGCCTCAAGCAGCACTGACTTTGAAAACAGCTATTTTAGTTCACGGTTTGGGGAGAAACCTTTATTTTGGATTTTTAATTCGGCTACTTAGCGTTCCCTAATTACACATGATCAACCATGAACGAATAGTTCTCATTCTATTGCTTCAACGTCAACTTAAGGGCTGCTGAGTTTCAAGTTCGTGTCTCAACATTACTTAATTAACGCTGTGTAGGCTTAAAAGCCCAATTAATTGTCAACTGCACTGCAGTACTGCCCGTGTACCGCATGACCTTGGAGACCATTTAACTGTTTTTCACGGATAAGGAAAGACGTCGTGTACGCGTAGGTCTACAAAGGATTGTGGGATAGCTTTTGTCCCGAGCAGTACCGCCATCTAACTAGGCCTACAATGAGTTTAGTTTAGTAGTATTTCAAGCAGCCTGGACATCAGTTTATATCTTAGATACGAGTGAACAAGAAGCAACTATTCAAATTATAGCTACCAGCAGACCATCGCCTGCGTGACACTTTCTGGATTCCATACTTTGGGATGCACACGCATCCATGTTTGCGGCCAGCAGGACGTCCGTGTTTTAAACGAGAAAACTAATCCAACCGGGGTTCTTGTGACACTACATGTTACAAAGTTGAATGTGAAAAATAATCTCCTGTATATAGGTCTATAATTGAATTTCCAAGCGCTGCATTTGAAATCAACGACAATAATTCCTACTCAAATGTTTTCCACATAGGTGCACACGCCTAAAATTCACTTATTCCCGGAGGCAGTTATATTTTGTTTAGTGTGTAAGTCAAATTGGGTGTTCGGTGTGCCTTTGTATATTGTCGTGATACATTTCATTGAAAAGGATACCAAATTCTTTTTACTGATTTCACTAAGTCCTCATTTTGCCACGAGTGCTAATGGACCATTGGCGACCCCACTTGAATGATAGAAGCAGGATTCAACGAAAAGATCAAACTGTCTGAGCCACAGATTGGATATTATGATTCTTAGTTGGTGGTCTTTCCCAGCAGGTGTCGTGTGACGGTCCAAAGCGTACGTCACGATCGTATGTTTAGCAGACTTCGAAAGATTGTCGAGGGTTATAATTACCATAGAGATGCATCGTGGGAAAGCTGTTTTTAAAAAGATACTAAATCCTGTGATTTCAGCCAATCCTCGTTGTGGCACATGGTAATGCTTCATCTTGAAAGGCAAAAGCAGGAATCAACTAAAAATCAATACTGCCAATGTCACAGATTCGATATTATGATTCTTGGTGGGTGGTCTTCTCCACAATTGCCTTGTAATTCATGAAAAGCATAGGTCACGCTTATCGTTTAGCGCACTTCGAAAAGAAGAGATTTCATTTTTCCTCCAAACTTTTGAGGGTTGTCGACAGTTATAGAGTTCTGTTTTGTCTCAGAGAATTGGATGGGAATGTCGTTTTTATCATCTGTTAATAGACCAAACCGGATTTCGTATCCTCTTAATTCCGTGGCTCTTGTGAATGCTTGCAAGAGGAGATGAACCGACTGTTTTGCTGCTCAATCATTACCAGGAAATAAACATAACGCACGAGCAGCTGACTTGTTGACTGCTTCGCGGTTAGCCTGCGAGCACCCAACGCAAGAGTATCTTGACAGCCTGACGTATTCGCACTAATGTCTTATGAAACGAGCACCTTTCTGCGCGTTAAAATGTGTTTATTCAACGCATCAGTTCCGCCACGTTTCGTCTGTGCTGCCTCCTGTCGACGGTAGGCTACATACTCTTTGACTGGACATAATACGGTGCGCGTTGAGCAGGCAATTCTGCAAGTTGAATTACCAATTCTGCGCAATGAATATGTGCAAGAAGAGAACAAATTCTGCGCGTTAACCAACCAATTATTCGTAGTGATCAAGCAACTATGTGCGTTGAATAAGCACATTTGGACGGACAGAAATGTACTCGTTTAAGAATCTTTTGGCGCTTGTCGCTCACCCGGGAAATTTCTAATCCAGTGTCATGCGTATCAGAGGCGGCAGGTTATGCTCTGCCTATTCCAAGATCTGGCTGCTACCAATTCTTCTATTGAAAAATTATGACTAAACATGATTCCATGACTTTTCGCTTTGGCCCCATCGGTAGTCCGACCTGTCTCAACCCTTGTGTCCACGCAGTTTTCCTAACACAGGAGCGTAAACCTAAGCGATCCTCACATCCACCAGTGGCAGCACTGATACGCCCGTAATAAAAACTCGTTTCATATGTTTAGTAATGACGCATGGCGACATTTGAGCTGTTCCTCTCGCAAAGTTATTGCTCCCGATTCAAGGATCTGCGTGTTCTGCGAAATTGGATCATTACCCACACAACGCTAAAGCCAAAACAATCCGTTGCTTGTATTGTATTGTAGTTGCACTTTCCTAGAAAAATTGGCACGGGCTCACAAATGATGTATGTTGAAACGGCATTGATGAAATTATATGAACTGTGCTAGCATGCGCGCAACCAGCCTAAAATATAGGGGGGCTCGAATTTTTCATCGTGGTGCGGACCTTATACTGAAAAAAATCAACAAAGACTAAAAAGGGGGGGCACTAGGTCCAGGCCTACGAATTGTGCATCCGCGCCAACTTTCTGTGGTCTTTGTGGACTTTTGTCTCGTTTACTCGGACTTTTTGTTTCACTAAGGCGGACCTTCTTGCCCAATTCGCCAAATTGGGGGGCTCGTTCGAGCACCCCCCCCCCTGGATGCGCCCATGCCTAGTGAACGTGTTTTGATTGCATTATCGAAGGTTCATTTTGTAACAAATAAAAGTTGGCATCAGTAGTTGTTTTATTTGTTTTCTCTCGGGAAACATCAGCTGGGTTCAGACAATTAAGTTAAAACGTTGAGTGTTTCCTTGAGAGTATAACTTCCGATTTAATTTCGTTAATGGAACAGACACCAGTTACAGTATACGACTGAGTAGATCTACTACGTGAGCTAGAATTACGCGCTAAAGTTAGATCTACCTTTTGTTTGACTTGTCTCGATATTTCTAATTCTGCGAACCAAAGCTCCTGTGTCGACACGTATCCAGAGGGGGTCCAGTGGCCGGTTACATGAGACTCAACATTTCCCCGAATTTGCGGAGCTTTGATGAAAACACGGATTATCCTTTCTAATGCTGTTTTATTCTCATTAAGTCAGATTTTGGCTTTGATACGCACCGTGAGAAATCTCTATGTTGAATTCTCAATATTAATGAAAATAAATGGGTATCTTTTCATCCAACGACCCTAATTTAAGGACTAAGTCCCTAATTAGTTTCACTGAAATAATGTCTCAATTTTTAGACATGTTATTAGAAAGTATCTTTAGTCAAAGAGGAGCTCACAATAAAGATAAGTGATATGAAAAAAATATTACCTTTGTAAGTAAACAAATACGTAGAAGATTTAGGAAACTTATTTGTATCCGATTCGTGCAACCGGGCACCAATGGTGTAGTGGGATTCGACGCACGTGAACGCATTGAGTACACCACCTTTTCATTTTCAATGTAGCGTCTACTTGGTGTACTTACCATTCAGGTGTACTGGCGCGTAGACGCACGAGATGATACTCCGGAACTTGGGCGTAAACACACCTATAAATTTACTACTACGGCACCGCCGCGCACCGCAACTGGAGAACACTGAGGACCCCCTGCTTTGTGGGATTACCATAATGAAGGAATCTCAAGCGCACCCTACATTTGTCCCGAGAGACAAAATCCAGGCGTGCATTCAGTAACGATAGGACCTGGCTAAAATCTAACCAAAGTCACGTGTTCTCACTCAAAGTACACGGCAATATCTCACGTAATCTCGCGAAGTCTTGCTTTTTAGCGAGGTTCTAGCGTTACTGAACGGGAGGCTGGATCGACAGCTGGCTGTGCAGTTTACAGCTCATGCACGTGGGTCCGTGAAGAGGCACTCAACTAATGTTGGCCGTTGAGGGAAAGGTTGCCCGTAACATGTTATTATACGCTGGTAAATTATGGCGGGCATAAAGACAAGCCCGTGTTTTAGGAGCGTGAATTACGCATGTGCTTCACGAGCATAAATTAAATAAATTCCCTACTTTGGTTTCCTGCCAAAATAAATTGAAATTGCTTAAAAGAGTTGCTTACTTGTCAAGTTGGCTCTCTACAAACAAACCGTTGGACTGTGACCGCTGAATTCGTGTGTTTAATCCGTTTACTATACTAGGGTCTTGTTATGCTGTGTACTGCAGCACAGAGGTGTCACTTCCAGCTAAAGGTGCCCTGCTGCCTAGAAGATGGAATTTCATTTTAAAGATCGATCAACGTCACATCGCCAGTCCTGATGAGCACTGGCGCACACTGGGGAGGGGTGGGAGAGGGGTACAAGGGAACCATGTGTCCCAAGTCTTTCGTTTACTCGATTCTTCACGTTGGACTGGCTACGTCACTACGGGACACGCTTCCGCACTGACATAATATGTCAGTGGCGGATCTAGGATATCACAAGAGGGGGCCAACATTTTGTCCGGCTGCAAGCATTTGCGCAAAGTGAACCACCGAATGGGGGGAGGTCGGGAGGGGGGCAAACGGGTTTGCCCCCCTCCCGCCCAGGAAATTTTTCTGTTTTTACCTCTAAAACTCAAGCTTTTTCCTTGATTCCTGAAGTATTATCCAAGAAAAAAAGGCAAAAAAA
>NMRA01000024.1:537441-722894 GCA_002633005.1 Phoronis australis | reverse complement strand
TCATCATCATCATCATCATCATCATCATCATCATCATCATCATCACCATCATCATCATTTCCGTGATCACCATTCACATCCCTGTCGTCATCATCATCATTCTCATCATTGTCTTCATCATCACAGTTGCCGTCGTCAGGCTGACCTTGGTAAGCACTTTGTACTCGATACATTTCTGAGACTCTCCTTGCCGTTACTACAGCTTCATAACAACTTAATTGTTAAATTGTACATCAGGCCAACAAGCATAGTTGGGTATGGGTACGTGTGTTTTTGAAAATCGAATCCTTGTTACGGTATTTTTAGTTGTTCACTTTTTCATAAAAAATCCATCGGAGACGAGTAAAAATGATGCGGGATTTGTTTTTGTTTGGTTTACTCATCGCTTGGCAATTCATGCCTTACTTGCTTATCCTTGCTTACGTGACATTACCCACCCTTCAAAAAACACAAGACTTTGGCTGAAATTGCTGCGAAGGGTGTTTTTATTATTATTGTTTAGTCAGTGAGCACAGGTCTTGAAATGAGACGAACTATGTTTTGTTGTCCTAAGCAACATTCAAATTTTGTAGGCAACGACTGCGAACTCGGTGTACAAAGCTGCGTGAATAAGAAACGTGGATTTGAGGAAATCACCGTTTACGGCAAAGAACCTTGCTCAGACCAGTTATAAGAGGCGGAAAATCGAACTATACAGTGAACTGTGAAGTTTATGTGTACTTATCTTGAACTAATAAAACTCCACTGATCTGAGATCTTCTTCGTTTGCTTTTAACACTTTTACTGATCTGCCAATAAATTCAGTTTCAACGTCATAGACGTCTATAAAGGGACACCATTGGCGAGGAAATGTCAAAGACTAGCTTCATTCGTGGATTCGGACTTGGAACTCCCATGGTTACAGCTTAACGGTTTGCCGGCGGATTAATCCCACCTGATGACAAGTATAGTGCTTTAAGCAATTATAATTTGAAAATCCACTGTCCTTGATTTCATCAAATGTCCGGCAGCCGAAGACGAGAATTGGCGGTTTGTTATGGAATCACAACAGAAAAATGGACTTTATTGTTTTATTGCTCTGGTCAAGAAGTCTTTCCCATTAAACAATAGTCCCCAAGACGTGTTTTTCGGCAGTAAAACCGCTAATGTCACTTTAAAAAATCAAAACAAGCACCCGTTAAATTATTTCACGTGCCAGGGTGGGCAACGTCAGTTTATACCGCATGTGCGCACGTAAGACCCGTGCGCCTAGCATGTACAGTCGAATTAAGCGATTTTGTCGCAAGACTTTATTGCGGAAATCATAAACTTCTATGAAGCTCGTGTCAGAGCATTATACCCGTTTAACTTTTCGGTTATAATGCTCGGTGTATTTTAACGGACCCTCGAATCTTGACCCTGGGAGTTGTTCATAACCTGCTGGTCGCTCTCACGGCCCTCCACGATCCGGGCTTCTTATCAACTAAAATGTCATTTAAAATCAATTTTGTGACTCCTGGGAACAGTAGTCATCATAAACGATGTGGAACCATTTGTGCCTTGTGTTTGGTAAGTTTTAATTACTGCGCTTTTCTCAGGGGCGTGTTTCATGAAAAGTGACTTCAGACTTTTAAAAGTCAGAAAATTGATTTTTCATACGACACATCCATTTTCGAGAACTAATTAAGTCTCACTTCAGTCAGCAAAAGTGCAAAGTCTCTGAGAATATACATGTAATTTGTTTGTGCTGAGACAATTCCTGAAAATTATTTTTAGACTATGAAGCATTCATAATTATTTGACTTAACATTTAGTCAACAGTTGTGGTGTCGGAGAGTAAGGCCGAATCTCTGTCTTAAGTCTTAAGTCGTCTTTCAAGAACCAGACCCTTGATGGTGCACAATGCTGCTTTTTCGAATTGAAACTTCATCGTCAGCTTTATCAAACACGATTAGAGCAAAATTCCATTTCATTGATGGGCTTTTCAAGCATTGGCAGGTTGACTGCATTTTGAGTCCAGGGTTTATAACGTATTTTATGNTCATCATCATCATCATCATCATCATCATCATCATCATCATCATCATCAACATCATCATCATCATCATCATCATCATCACCCTCATCATCATCATCATCATCACCATCATCATTTCCGTGATCACCACCCACATCCCTGTCGTCATCATCATCATCATTCTCATCACTGTCTTCATCATCACAGTTGCCGTCGTCAGGCTGACCTTGGTAAGCACTTTGTACTCGATACATTTCTGAAATTCTCCTTGCCGTTACTACAGCTTCATAACAACGTAATTGTTAAATTGTACATCAGGCCAACAATCATAGTTGGGTATGGGTACGTGTGTTTTTAAAAATCGAATCAATGTTACGGTATTTTCAGTTGTTCACTTTTTCATAAAAGAATCCACCGGAGACGAGTAAAAATGATGCGAGATTTGTTTTTTGTTTGGTTTACTTATCGCTTGGCAATTCATGCCTAACTTGTTTATCCTTGCTTAAGTGACTTTGCCCACCTTTCAAAAACACAAGACTTTGGCTGAAATTGCTGCGAAGGGCGTTTTTATTATTATTATTGTTTAGTCAGTGAGCACAGGTCTTGAAATGAGACGAACTATGCTTTGTTGTCCTAAGCAACATTCAAATTTTGTAGGCAACGACTGCGAACTCGGTGTACAAAGCTGCGTGAATAAGAAACGTGGATTTGAGGAAATCACCGTTTACGGCAAAGAACCTTGCTCAGACCAGTTATAAGAGGCGGAAAATCGAAGTACAATACAGTGAACTGTGAAATTTATGTGTACTTATCTTGAACTAATAAATCTCCACTGATCTGAGATCTTCTTCGTTTGCTTTTAACACTTTTACTGATCTGTCAATAAATTCAGTTTCAACGTCATAGACGTCTGTAAAGGGACACCATTGGCGAGGAAATGTCAAAGACTAGCTTCATTCGCGGATTCGGACTTGGAACTCCCATGGTTACAGCTTAACGGTTTGCCGGCGGATTAATCCCACCTGCTGACAAGTATAGATAGGGCTTTAAGCAATTATAATTTGAAAATCCACTGTCCTTGATTTCATCAAATGTCCGGCAGCCGACGACGAGGATTGGCGGTTTGTTATGGAATCACAACAGAAAAATGGACTTTATTGTTTTATTGCTCTGGTCAAGAAGTCTTTCCCATTGAACAATAGTCCCCAAGACGTGTTTTTCGGCAGTAAAACCGCTAATGTCACTTTAAAAAATCAAAACAAGCACCCGTTAAATTATTTCACGTGCCAGGGTGGGCAACGTCAGTTTATACCGCATGTGCGCACGTAAGACCCGTGCGCCTAGCATGTACAGTCGAATTAAGCGATTTTGTCGCAAGACTTTATTGCGGAAATCATAAACTTCTATGAAGCTCGTGTCAGAGCATTATACCCGTTTAACTTTTCGGTTATAATGCTCGGTGTGTTTTAACGGACCCTCGAATCTTGACCCTGGGAGTTGTTCATAACCTGCTGGTCGCTCTCACGGCCCTCCACGATCCGGGCTTCTTATCAACTAAAATGTCATTTAAAATCAATTTTGTGACTCCTGGGAACAGTAGTCATCATAAACGATGTGGAACCATTTGTGCCTTGTGTTTGGTAAGTTTTAATTACTGCGCTTTTCTCAGGGGCGTGTTTCATGAAAAGTGACTTCAGACTTTTAAAAGTCAGAAAATTGATTTTTCATACGACACATCCATTTTCGAGAACTAATTAAGTCTCACTTCAGTCAGCAAAAGTGCAAAGTCTCTGAGAATATACATGTAATTTGTTTGTGCTGAGACAATTCCTGAAAATTATTTTTAGACTATGAAGCATTCATAATTATTTGACTTAACATTTAGTCAACAGTTGTGGTGTCGGAGAGTAAGGCCGAATCTCTGTCTTAAGTCTTAAGTCGTCTTTCAAGAACCAGACCCTTGATGGTGCACAATGCTGCTTTTTCGAATTGAAACTTCATCGTCAGCTTTATCAAACACGATTAGAGCAAAATTCCATTTCATTGATGGGCTTTTCAAGCATTGGCAGGTTGACTGCATTTTGAGTCCAGGGTTTATAACGTATTTTATGAATGATTTTTGCTAGAATTTCGTTATCAAACGTGAAGGAAGTAGGAAACGAAATTCTACAAAAATTCCGGTATCAATTTCGAAGAGACAAGATTGTCGTAGCACCATAGAGCATCATAATTCGTAGTTGCACTGATGAGATTAACATTCATACAGCTTGCTTTATTCACTATTACCCAGAATGCAATTTGGAATTCTTTTTGAAATGTTTCCTTTTTGCATGATGGGCTATCAAAAGTAGGATTTTCCGGCGAAAAATCAAAAGTTGCGTAAAACGAAAAAGAAACGACAATTTGGAGAACTGTAACAGTGTATTTTTTATATTTTACCTTGAACATTTGTATCAAATGAAATTTGGTTTTATTTTTGATGCCGTTATTTTGCTATTAATGTATCATTCTTTTTGCTAAATTTAACTAGGAAGTCATAATCAAAAGGCACATTGGTGAAAAGTCAAAATCAAAGTCTGCAGGCTTTCGATTTTCAGAAAATATGTAGTTTTGAATACAGTATGTATACAGTTTTGCCGATATTTGGCTAAATACATATAGACTTGCCGACAATATCTTACATTTATGATAGCCTAATTAATTAAGATGACATATTGTTGATCTTAATACATGCACTTGTCGACAAGGTCTTACAAAGTCTTAATTATATTAGATGACATATTGTTGATCTTAATACATGCACTTGTCGACAAGGTCTTACAAAG
Source organism: Phoronis australis (assembly GCA_002633005.1). Classification (NCBI taxonomy): domain Eukaryota; kingdom Metazoa; phylum Phoronida; family Phoronidae; genus Phoronis; species Phoronis australis. Next base: position 718,073 of record NMRA01000024.1, on the reverse strand, counting down.
TCTTAATTATATAAGATGACATATTGTTGATCTTAATACAAAGACTTGTCGTCAAGATCCTGCATAATCTTAATTAAAACAGATGACATACTCTTGATGTCTTGAAGTCAAGCCTAATATAATGCTTATCAGGATTCGCTGTCTGCTGCCTCGCAGCCCCGCTTACTACGCCATCTGTCGACCAGTGCTTCAAGGGGTGCTTTATGATTTATCAACCAGTCTGCGACACTCTTGGTCAAACGCACGGTAGGTCAACATAGAGGTTGTAATCTAAACACTGAAGACACTCTTTAATGTAGCCTGTGACGACTCACGCATTTTCAGAATCCCCAAAGTCTATACCATAGACATCTTAATAAGCGATGTCTGTGGTCTATACTATTCGTTTTCAGGGTGTTCGTTGTGATAGCATTTCGTCACTGACTTCGCCCTTATCTAGTGTAAACTGGCTGCCCAAAACCAACGCTAAGACGAATATAGAAGTACTGTTAACACCGGAAAATACCAATTAATTGCCCTGAAAACAATGAAAAATAGTCATTTACCATTCACTTCAACGTCATCACAAGCAAATTGTGTAGAAACGACACTTACGATTTTGTTTCTAGTCAACTTGTATTTCGTAACTAGTCACGAGTCGGTGATTTTCATATCCCTGTGCAATATGTCGTCTAAACGAACCTCCAGTCCCACTCACTAAAAAGTACTGTCACTGGGAACTGTGAAAACACTTAGTAAAGGCTTGGACAAGTTTAAGGATTCTGAAAACATGATCACCGAGGATGTCTTCAGATCTTAGAACGTTGTGAATAAACACGACTTTGAAAGAGTGAACGCTGTGGTATTGTGGTCATGTTGTCACATTGTCAGGTGTTCAAAAATCATTAATTTAAGCAAATCAGTGTGGAAATCCAAGAAAATTGGGAAAACGTGTATTATTTGAAGAACACAGTGACCTGTATAGAGCTGAACAGGTTTTAAAACGTGTGTTAATTAATTGTGAATAATGTTTAAGCCTGATAGATATTTACTTAGTCATAAGAGAAGAAAGAAAATTATTTGTAAATAATGACAAAATTAGCTGACCAGAATCTCATTCCTTCTTACTCATCTTGTATCTGTCCATTTAAGATCAAAAAAACGTCAACAACTGACTTGACGACACTTTCAAGGAAGATAGATGCGGCGTGTCAGTAGTTTTTTGTGTTCCAATCTCTCTACGGTATGTGTTACAAATAGAGTGCACCTAATCAATACAATGCAGTAGCCAATGCAAGCACTATTCTGACTAAAAGGACTATCCAACTCGGTAAATGAATTCTAGGCAATCAGTGCCAGTTCGAAGTTCAGAAGTGCATCGCCAAAGTAAGAGGAAGAGCAGTTCCTGCAGTGGCTTACGAAGGTCGATGCAAATCTACAGATGAAACTAAGAGGGCCATCAGCTGCAACTTTGCCTGTCTGCACGTGGTGTTACCCGTTTGTGGGTCCGACGGAAAAACGTACAGTGAGTACTGCCATTTTAAGAGATAGAGAGAGATAACAGATGATGACTTAGTTATCATCTTAAATACAATTTGGATAGTACAGTTCGAAAACAAGCATTGTAATAAATATGTAGCGAGGAAATTCGGACGAACCAAATGGTCACGTTTCTCGTCGATTAAGACAACATCAGTATCCAATCAGAAAAAAGCTCAAAACTGATACATATATACATTAAAATGAATACTGTAGTTAGAATCTAATCATGTATCATTACTATATAAGAAACGCATAATTATTGTCCATATTCAAACATCATGGGTTCGTTATTTGACGGCATGTCGTCTATATCGAGGCACTGGAATGAAGGTGGTACAGGGTCAATGGTATAATTTTCTTTTATAAAGGTATTGATCAATATTTATTGGTTTGGATATTTAAAATCCTATCCCCATTTCAAGTAAACAAACTTTGAGGGTAAATAAAGGAAATGTCTAACGTGGCCACGCGCGCACGCAGAATTAATATCTTTAGAAAAACACGAAGAAAAAGAAGGCAAAATTTTGGGATGTCACAATATTGAGCAAAACATGTCGGAAAATAAGACAAATGGCTTCCGGCGTCTACAAAATGATTAAAAATGCCAAAAGTATGTAAATCGTAAGGACTATTTTTGTTTTAAATTCCAATTAAATTAAACCTTAATCAAATTAAATCTAAACATTGGTCAAACTCCCTGCCGATCCCGACAGCTTGGGACGAAATCATGGGAAATGGTAGTGGATATAGAAAAAAGTGCTGTCCAAATCTTTTTCGCACTTTTAGAAAACCAATCATTGTCTCTGCAGGCAAATTAATCATTGTTTTCATTCGCCATGAATTCTCCTTCCGTCATAAATGACGTCCTATATTTTTTACCACTCTCCACTCAAAGCCTGACTGAAGAGAAGAACGAATGCAAGTTAGAATTTGAAAAACAGTCACCAGGTGGCGAGACCGACTGCGCGAAATCACTGAGTTCGAGGGGCTCAACTAATGCAAACGGGTGCAGCTCTGTTCAGGTGCCCATTTAGAAACTCTAGTAACATTTCTGTGTTTCCTATTTTAGGCAATTCTTGCTATTTGAGGGCGTCTAACTGCAAAAGACGTCAGGAAGGCGAGAAAGTTGTCTCTATCAAGCACAAAGGAAGATGCTGAGCGAGTTGCCTGAAAATTCAACGAAGTCGAAACTTTAACATCGAGAATTGAATGCAAATCATATTGTATTCGATCGTTAGGGACTTCACCCTACCAAAAAGAATTGTTTTCTGTTATCACTTGATTTATTTTGAAGGATCTACAAATCACAAGAAAATATTAACCGTTTGTACTATAAAATATCTCAAAACAAAGATTACCTATTTTCTTACAACGTTAGCACATTTGTGTTACTGCATTTTGCAACGTTTTGCTGCACAAAACATGGAAATCGATTTGGACCCTTTTCTCTCATCTTTTTCTCATTGATATTCCTTACCACGATGGAACCCTATCTGTGTTACCAACTCAAGTCACAGGTAATGCGTAGGCTACATCGAGATGCTGCATTTTCAAATTCCCGGATTTTATGACAACCCCATTTTTATAAGTAGCTGATGGTTTCGATGATCTTGGCTGACCTACGATGTCAATAACGCTGTTGCCATCCAGCCAGCGTCTCGTCTCCAGAAGAAGATCAAGCACACCACCTCTACTACCACCGGCCTACCAGGTCCTGCCCTCGGTCCACGTCCACAACAACCACAGCAAGGACAGAAGGCGAGATCAGGGTGCAATACAGCTTTCACCGTAATTTGGAGTTAGTTGATATTAAATGCAAAATAATATAAACTGAATCAGCATCTGGTCCCGATTTCAGTCAAAGAAACTGCCGTAAACTCGCAAGTTGAGGGCCTGACAGTGTTGTAATGGGGCGTAGGCGCACGTAGGCGTAGCCAACCACCTTTTTGCATTTGAACGTAGCGCCTAGTACGCACGGTCAGTTACGTTCAGTGGTCAATGTGATACGGTGGGCTTTGGGCGCTTACTTACCTCAAATTTTACTATTACAGGACTGGGCCCTGGGCGCTTAAACTGAAAAAAAACGAGACAGAGGGTGGGTGACTGATTACTCAAGAAGTGGGCGCTTAAACCTAAAACTGACAAAAAGTCGGAGATGGATGATTACCCGGGTTATGGGCTTTAACCCGCGAGTTTACGACCACTAGCCGTTACAACACTGGTCTCAACCTAGACGCAAAAAGAAAGTGACTTCTACACTTAGAAAGAACGTGCAGTTCCTACTTACTCCAGACCACCTTTAAAGTTGCGGGGGACGGCGACGTGGACCCTAGTGTGCCCAAATTCTACCAGAGGACAAAAAAAAGCTCGGGGCGTCCCCGCTGCCGTTCCAAGTGCACTCGATATGAATTTCTTCACGCTGCCGCCAAGAGGGGGGCGGACCCCTTGGCCCCCCTAAATCCGCTTATGCCATTAATTACCTAAAAAAACTTCGTACACTACAGTTTCGTGTCTTTAGATTTTTGTAGCGAATTTTATTTGAAACCGCGTCAAGCGAGAAAATATTTCCCTACACTATCTTATGTTAAAATTCCTTTTACAGTAGCTTTGCTTTAAAATAAACCAGAATCCTCTTCAATTCAAATCAATCTAAACACAGCTCCCCTCTATACGTGCTGCTTAGCATACTCCCAAAATAGAATTAGCCTCCCAGATGTTCCGATTCTCTTTGCCACGATCGCAAGTAAGCCCACGGAAAAAATGACCAGAGTACCCCTATGCAGAGCTGCCTTAAAAACCAAAGGCCAATCCTGCATCCAGGAATCACATTTAAGTGCAGAACAGCTGTATGCAAAACAACTCGTTTTTCTCACTGGATGACTAGAATAACGCAGGAAGAAAGATTTAACATTTTTTTCTAGTCTGGGCAATTAATTATTCGCTTCAAAACAAATCAATGCATGTTGAAACCAAGGCAAAACAGATGCCTTTTAATTTGCTTTTGCCAATAAGTTTTCTCACTAACTGTGTGAATGAAATTTCTGTTGACACAAAAATGCCAACACACTACTGAAATAAATCAAGAAATTGTAACAACAAATTATATAATTCCAAATATTTTAGAAACAATTACATGTTAGGTGAAAAACTTTGGGGAATGAAATACACATAATGTAATGAACTGTGTTATAAAATGTAATGAAAAGTGATAATTGTCCAAACACGAGAAATTCTGTGTACACCAGGTGGCGCTAACAAAAGTTCAGACGGGAGGTGACCATGGCCAAAAACCTTGGTATGCATGATTACTATGAAAGGTATGTTTTTCCCATTTCAGATTTTCCTTTTAACAGGGAAGGTTGTTTGCTCTGCTAAGACACTTCGTTAGGATCTATTTTTAACAAAGCTCTAAAACATGGGTACCAGGATTTTGGTCTAGCCTATGACCATTACTTAAGTAGCACCACCTAGTGAGCTTCTAACTCATTACTACAAAACTTGTTCCAAGAAAATCAAGATTCATGCCAACCCAAGATCAACCTAAAATAAGAAATTAGGTTACACCCATACTGGCGCAGATTCATCACTAAAGACTGTGTTTCAAATGACACAGGATTGATATATACAACAGTAAACATTGTAAGTAAGAATTATTACACTCCTTACACAGCATATGTAGGCCTATAGTTAAGCCCAAAAAGATAATTCCCAACGGGAGCTTGATCCCAGTTCTTTCAGGTGACCGTGCAGATGCTCTAGTCCAGTGAAGTACCAGGACCACCAGTTGCTTACAGAAATCCAATCACATTAATAGGAGGTATTTTAACCAAACTTGGTAGTGCATACACAAAAATACAAAACCCTTAACATTACTCCTAATTACAACATTCTGCTAAAATTACACCAGTCTGAGATTTAAATTAAATCCAAATAAAACACATAAGCAACAGTTGTATCAGTAACACTTGAACATCAATAGACATTTCGTGTAAAAACAAGTGCTTCCCCGTTGGTCACATCGTATTTTATATGGTAAGTGTTATATCAACATTATATCCATGCTTTCTATACAAATTTTAATTCAGGTCACCTACCACTATACCAAACTTAGTTTAGAGGGGGTGTCACAGCTCAGGAAGTGCTAACAGTTCACTATTTTTTTCAGTCCAAGCTGTCATGAAATTTTGGATCCCGTCATGACTCTAAATTGTACAAGCTTGATCTGAAGCAAATCGTCAGTCCCATTCAAACCCAGACATCACACCTATTTTGGCAAAGGAACAATCTGAAGCCAATTTCCTAATGATGACCTAAATCGAAACTTATTTTTCACAGAAAGCACGGGTTCAATGGTGCGCCAAGCTCAAGCACAAGACTAGAGATGACAAATCACCTACAACAGAGTACATACGGTTCATATCTTAACATGACGTGACTACAACAAATGTTTGATAACCAGTAGCAGTTTGAAAATACAACAAGCATTAAGGATTAAATTAACTTGAATTTTAGGAAAATCGAATCTCAATAAAAATCATGACGCAGATATCAAAATGAAAGGTTGATGGTGCACACATTTACAATGGAATAGTTTTGAGTGGAGAAAAGATCACAGCATCCACTAAAGTTGTTACCACCGTAAATGTTAGTTTGCAGAATGAAAAAAAGCCTTCCTGAGAGCATTGTAACTGTTTAACAAACACTGTTCACTGAAAGCCTCAACCAGAAACACGCATGTCTTCCTAAAGAATGTATGAAATAACAGCCATAACAACAAAACACCGACGCAATTTCTCAAGTTGCAACATCGTGGCCAATTTCATCAACAGCGTCCTGGCAGCTGGCTACAACTCGTCATGAATGTCACGAAATCCGAGGGGTACGTCCGACGGTTTAACAAATATGCCCTCGGCAGCCTTCCAGTAGTTGCCTTCATGAACGCTATGATAGGCCGACACCTCCCTTTGACCATGAATGGGTCGTCCATAGGTGTCACCAGTAACGTGTAGGTAGCTAGAATGACACAGCAACGGACACATTTTATACAAAAGTACATTAATTATATATTAATGTGAATCAAAAATATTTGACAAAATTGTACTTTCTGCATTCTCCAAAGGCTAAGTACCTTTCTACAGTTTGTAAATCTACGTTCCTTTTCATTTAAACCACATGCAACTACAAAACTGATCTCAACTTGAACCAACTCAGATGAGAACAGGTTTCTGACCTTGGAGTAAACATAACTCGCTATTGCTTGAATAACATTCAACGCACAAAATGACAAACCCAGTTGCTGAGTCTGGACTCGAGCAAAAGCGGCAGGCATTCCTTCCAAGCCTAGAAATCCCTCCAATTTGACTAACGAAAAATCCAAGACCAATGTTACAGTGAGGAGTGGTTGAATTTTAAAACTTGTTTCTTGTAACAGGTGTTGTTTTACGACAGTAAACATAGGCTTGCTTGAGTGGGGAGAGGGAACAAACGCGAGCCCAACACCCTGATTGACAACATTTTCATCTCCGCCCCCTCAATCACCACAAAGTTTCACAGGTAGTAGTAAACCTTATCTCTTCCCAACACCGCGTCAGTTGACATGAGGTGTACAACTACTCACTGATCTGTCACTGTGTNTGATTACTATGAAAGGTATGTTTTTCCCATTTCAGATTTTCCTTTTAACAGGGAAGGTTGTTTGCTCTGCTAAGACACTTCGTTAGGATCTATTTTTAACAAAGCTCTAAAACATGGGTACCAGGATTTTGGTCTAGCCTATGACCATTACTTAAGTAGCACCACCTAGTGAGCTTCTAACTCATTACTACAAAACTTGTTCCAAGAAAATCAAGATTCATGCCAACCCAAGATCAACCTAAAATAAGAAATTAGGTTACACCCATACTGGCGCAGATTCATCACTAAAGACTGTGTTTCAAATGACACAGGATTGATATATACAACAGTAAACATTGTAAGTAAGAATTATTACACTCCTTACACAGCATATGTAGGCCTATAGTTAAGCCCAAAAAGATAGGTCCCAACGGGAGCTTGATCCCAGTTCTTTCAGGTGACCGTGCAGATGCTCTAGTCCAGTGAAGTACCAGGACCACCAGTTGCTTACAGAAATCCAATCACATTAATAGGAGGTATTTTAACCAAACTTGGTAGTGCATACACAAAAATACAAAACCCTTAACATTACTCCTAATTACAACATTCTGCTAAAATTACACCAGTCTGAGATTTAAATTAAATCCAAATAAAACACATAAGCAACAGTTGTATCAGTAACACTTGAACATCAATAGACATTTCGTGTAAAAACAAGTGCTTCCCCGTTGGTCACATCGTATTTTATATGGTAAGTGTTATATCAACATTATATCCATGCTTTCTATACAAATTTTAATTCAGGTCACCTACCACTATACCAAACTTAGTTTAGAGGGGGTGTCACAGCTCAGGAAGTGCTAACAGTTCACTATTTTTTTCAGTCCAAGCTGTCATGAAATTTTGGAACCCGCCATGACTCTAAATTGTACAAGCTTGATCTGAAGCAAAGCATCAGTCCTATTCAAACCCAGACATCACACCTATTTTGACAAAGGAACAATCTGAAGCCAATTTCCTAATGATGACCTGAATCGAAACTTATTTTTCACAGAAAGCACGGGTTCAATGGTGCGCCAAGCTCAAGCACAAGACTAGAGATGACAAATCACCTACAACAGAGTACATACGGTTCATATCTTAACATGACGTGGCTACAACAAATGTTTGATAACCATTAGCAGTTTGAAAATACAACAAGCATTAAGGATTAAATTAACTTGAATTTTAAGAAAACCGAATCTCAATAAAAATCATGATGCAGATATCAAAATGAAAGGTTGATGGTGCACACATTTACAACGTAATATTTTTGAGTGGAGAAAAGATCACAGCATCCACTAAAGTTGTTATCACCGCAAATGTTAGTTTACAGAATGAAAAAGCCTTCCTGAGAGCATTGTAACTGTTTAACAAACACTGTTCACTGAAAGCCTCAACCAGAAACACGCATGTCTTCCTAAAGAATGTATGAAATAACAGCCATAACAACAAAACACCGACGCAATTTCTCAAGTTGCAACATCGTGGCCAATTTCATCAACAGCGCCATCTCTACTAAACGTCCTGGCAGCTGGCTACAACTCGTCATGAATGTCACGAAATCCGAGGGGTACATCCGACGGTTTAACAAATATGCCCTCGGCAGCCTTCCAGTAGTTGCCTTCATGAACGCTATGATAGGCCGACACCTCCCTTTGACCATGAATGGGTCGTCCATAGGTGTCACCAGTAACGTGTAGGTAGCTAGAATGACACAGCAATGGACACATTTTATACAAATAAAGTGCAATAATTCTACATTTATATGAATCAAAAATATTTGACAAAATTGTACTTTCTGCATTTTCCAAAGGCTAAGTACCTTTCTACAGTGTGTAAATGCACGTTCCTTTTCATTTAAACCACATGCAACTATAAAACTGATCTCAACTTGAACCAACTCAGATGAGAACAGGTTTCTGACCTTGGAGTAAACATAATTCACTATTGCTTGAACAACATTCAACGCAGAAAATGACAAGCCCAGTTGCTGAGTCTGCACTCGAGCAAAAGCGGCAGGCATTCCTTCCAAGCCTAGAAATCCCTCCAAGTTGACTAAGGAAAAATCCAAGACCAATTTTACAGTGAGGAGTGGTTGAATTTTAAAACTCAATTCTTGTAACAGGTGCCGTTTTACGACAGTAAACATAGGCTTGCTTGAGTGGGGACGGGGAACACCCTGATTGACAGCATTTTCATCTCCGCCCCCTCAATCAACACAAAGTTTCACAGTAGTAGTAAACCTTATCTCTTCCCAACACCGCGTCAGCTGACATGAGGTGCAAAACTACTCACTGATCTGTCACTGTGTGTTTTAGCCGTACTTTTCCCTCCCTCGTCCAGTACTGGCCCGAGCAGATCACCGCCCAGTGGTCACCTGCAAATAGTGGTTGGAAATCAAAATGTCAGTTTATGTTGCCTTTTCCAAAAACAGCAATGCAACTCTTGAGGTACCACACACATTAAGCATAGAGTTTTAAGTACAGAGAAAGCACACACATCAGAGATAAACAATGTTAGTTTAGGTGTCCTACCATTATGTTAAGACCTTACAGACCAGGGTGCGTATTAAGCCAAGTCTACACAAAAACCATTGCTTAAAACTCAGTAAAGGTATATATTTTCTGAAAGAAGAAAGTCAACACGAATGCTACCTATCAAAACCTGAAAACAAACCAAATTAATGTACGTGTAGTGAAAGGTCATGCAAGACGAATTATGGAGTACAACACTCGTTAGTAAACGACGAATCTCTTCAAGACAGATACTGTGCCTACCTTCGTCACCCACGCCATTGTCTCCGAACGCGCTCACCTCCAGGTTATGAGAGAGTGGTGAGTTGAAATGATGACTGTGTAACATTTTGTGCGTGGTCAGGTGAAGTAGCCGGATGGTCTGACCACACTTGATGGGTTTCCTGGTGAACAAGAAGTATGAGAAAATCTCATCATATTGGGACAAAAGTAATAATTAAAATGATTCATAATGCTCGGACAAAAAGGTATCATGGCCAAAATGAGAATTAAAAAAATGATTTATATAAATATGTAATTTTCTTAATATGAGCACAGCCCCGGAAATCGCTTTCTCATTATATCCAGGTTCTCATTCACACCCGTGCATACATTCATTTGTAAAATGGAGCTCAGAGCAGTGGGAGACACCTTTTGTGCAATGCTTGATTTTCAGCCAGTAAAGCCAGGACTCGAACCAGGGTCACCCAGATGGAGTCTGGAGCTCAAACCACTAAATCACATTGTCTCCTCAATATGTGATGATGTTTGGATTGCCATTTACTAAGGAAAATGAGGTTTTAATTTGCATATTGTTACAATTGCAAAAAAATTGTTTACATTGCTAAGTATACTAAAAATCAAAACATATTTTTTTAAAAGACTACTGATACCACGTCTTTTCAAAATAAATTTCTACTTTACCCTCGTTCACACTCAGCTCCCATCTTCGGCTTTATCTGCCAGTAACTGTTATGGTCATCTGTGGACTCTACTGCGGTCACCGACTGAAAGGGAAAGAAATAAACTCAGTCACCATGTTCACTACTGTATCTGACCTCCAGGTGCACCAATGAAAAATGAGCCGGGAAATTTTACGGTGCTACGTGCTTCCTGTCAAGGAAACAGTTTTGATTTGGACCACCATGATCCTCGATTTTGGGGCTAAACAGTGGACCCATTCTGCTCTAAAAATATGTTTGAAAATGACGTGAAACTCCCCTCATCAGTCCCATAAAATGTCCCTCCAATGATTAAAAAATCCCCATCAAGGTTAGAATCACGTCTACAAAACATAAGTTTTGGCTGCTTGAGGCATGCATGAAACGAGGACATATGCAGTAAACTGATGACAAATCTCAGCACTCATTAATCATGCTACAAATAAACTATCAACCCCCACAAAATGTTCCCTTTGGCAATAATCTATTTGGGTAAATTATTTCACAAGTATCAAGCTTTTCAGTAATAAGTCACATGCAAGGGTCCCCGCATTTTGAAAACCAGTTTTCGCCACCGAACAACAGGCACCTAACTGGTTCTAAAAATTTTGACCACTGTTAGTGACTATTGCTGGCTTTTCTTCCACATAGTGGCTAGGGAGATGGTGCAGTGCACTCAAAATCCAGACCAAGGGCAAATCTCCCTACCACTTCCTCGGGAGAATCCCTAAGCAGGTAACACAACACTCCATAAGTGCGTCAGACAGTACGACAACACTGGACCCCAACGGACAACAATACTGACCTGCTGACCACTACCTGACCCGTACTTGACATCGTGGGAATGTAGACGCACGTGATTCTGCACATTGACCAGTTTTAGTGTTGAGCCACAAGTGACATATTGATACTCCAGCTCTGAAAAGAGGTAATTGAAGCATTATAAAGAGAAAAAACAATATTTTTAACTTAACATTAGTATACACCTTTGCTAAAATCAAATGACCAAGTATGTGTTTCTTAAGTTTTACTCAGAGCGTTAAACGGATATGGACGTTTATTTCAACACACCTTCACAAGTAGCTAAGCGCATTAACTTGGCAAACGCATTAACTTGGCAAACACATTGTATACTACATACAGTGTCACAAAAAAAACAAAACATTGATTATAAATGAATTTTGAAATGGAACAAAAATCATAATCATGCCAGCATTTTCACCAAAATTTGAAGCAGCCAGTTTGTAAAACAAAAAGTGCTATCTTCTATAAAAATCTTATTCTGTGAATTATATGAGCGACAGGGGCTTAAGTTCAGGATGCTGGTTAAGTGTACACAAAGGTTGGTGAAACACTGTTTGTGCGAGGGTAGTCTTCTTGTCTCATGAACCGCACCGGTGTATTCACCAGTAATATACTCATGAATACGATATTTTCTTACAAGCTTACTTTCCTGCAGGAGAACTAGAACCCCATTTCCTCTCTTACAAAAAATAGCTTTTCTCAAGATCCATATTTTATACGATTCCACAAGAGAGACATGAGTGGAACATGCTAGGTACTTTGTATCAAAGGCACTGTAAGATACAGGTCAGGAGGTAAGAAATGTGTTCATATGAACACAATTATAATAAATGAGAAAGAGAATACAGTTCATGACAACGGAATTGCATTCATGGCAATGGAACAGTGTTACGGAGAACAAGTGCAGAGTTCGTGAGGAAGAAAGACAGGTTACCCAATGTGTGTTCACTCTCCAAACACACACCGGACTGGTCACTCTCACTGACATGTTAAACGAGATGTTGTACACAAAAACTATATAAACGAGTACGGTGGAGCAAAAAGTTCACAAAGGCAGGTAAAACACATGATGTAAATATTCTTCAGTTTGGGCACCATCAAAATAAATTTATTTTGCTCAAAGTTACACCAAATTTTAGAAATAGGCAATATTGGCGGTTCCAAATTCAAGAACTGCAATCAACGATAGTTGATTATTCATGGGGACACAGCAACGATACGAACTGTCAAGTCTATCATACTCTGTTGATACAAAACACAATGCCCTGATGAATGGCAAAAATCGTCCATGTCCCAACCTTCAAAATAAAAAACATGAATTTTGGTTTCCTAATTTTAGAGACTGTCACAAATTCAGGCCTCCACCTCGCAGCTATCCAAATTGACATTCTGGCTCATATTTAGCCACCCTAGCTAGGACGCCCTGTTCAGCAAGCGTGGATGACTCTTTAACTCAATAGCAGAAGGTCTCCCAAGCTCGGGGGGCCTGTCCACGATAAAAAACTTAAAACATGGCGATAAACATTATTGTAGACTCAAGTATCCACAGTATCATATTACAGCATAACAGTAATTTCACTTGGGGTCATGCAAACACAGTGACGTGCCATTGGGTCATGGATGCCTTGACAAATAATGAAACCCATTTTGGATGCATTATTTTTGAAATCCTAGATGAACCAGTTACCTCCATCCAAACTACAGCATTTTGTCCATACATTAGTCCATGTGCCTCAAACCAGCATTGCATTGCTTTTCATCAGCTAATAAAACTAAACAGATATCCATGCATAACACAAATGTAAAAACAAAATGTCACGCACAAGAAAAACAGGTTAAAACACACAAAAACAAAACATAAAATTCTTAAAACAGTCAAATAAGCAAAGAGAAAAAGAATCCAGAATTAAGCCAAAAGACTGAAAAAACACACATTTAACAAAAAACAGATGATGACATGATGAAATACCCCAGTGACCAGAGGTCTCTGAATGCAACAAATAATTTGCACTCCACCACAATGAGAAATTAAATCTGTTACTTACTTTTAGACTCTATAATCCAGAATGCAACAGAAAATTTGTTAATGAAACTATATCATATCTCATCCATCCTAAATACTTTGAAATGATAACACAAGCCAGAGAGGCTAGTCAAGAGTTTTGTATCACCTGTAAAAATTGTTCGAAGAACTAATGTTTCAAGCTAAAATAAGGTGATTATTAATATTGTCTAAACTATTTTTTGGAACAAAATAATCACGTGACTTTGCCACGATGTCCAAAAAAACAAATAAAGATGGTCAGCATAAAACAAGACATTGAATACAAAAACAAAATGCAAACAGTAAGTTAACAAAACCATTTGAAGTAGCTTTTACGCATTTATTAATTTTCAACAATTTTAACAACTTAAGATTATTTCCACATGAATAATCCCAGTCAGTTGCAATAAAAACCAGATTTTCTTTCTAGTTTGACAAAGAATGTTAGAAGAAACATAAACAACATTTCTGAAGCATGATACATCTGTGCGCAAACTTCAATCGTAACAACAAAGGCTAAAAATCGAGGTTGTCCACGTAGGTATCAAAAGAGGTAACCGACATCATCCTCAATCCACGATATGCCTGATGCTGTGCTGTTAACTTGTGTTTCAATCTATAATCACAGGGGTATCCCAACACATTCAAAGGCATCCTCTGTTTTGACAGCCACACAAATTTTTGTACTGAATGAAGTTCACACCTGCGCAGAAAAAGCTGCAGGTCTACATGAAACACCTCAGAGAGAACTGTGGACATAAATATACCAGAACCCGAGGTGTTCATGAAAAAATATGTCGAATGGTTCGGTTAACTAATTGATAATTTCTACAATACGCCACCCCATACGCAGTTAATACAGAGGATGGGAGGCAACACTTGTGAAGAAAGTTGACTTCAGAAGCGACCTTATCAAGGTCATAAGCAACTTTGAACACAATGCCATGCAAAATCAACCAGATCGTGACTGATTGCAATGTCGACGCAACTCCTTTGGCTGTAAGGGTCTTTCATCCCAAACGCATCACAGGATTTCTGATCAAATATACTTACTTCTATGTCCTAGATGTAAAATAAAATTTTAGGTGAATTTATGTTTAATTCGAGAAAAACACATCGCCTTACACAATAAATGCAGGTCTGAACAGACACGATCAATTTGTTTCAATTTAGACTGCGAAACATGCTGTATCTGTTACAACATAAACAACACAACTGTTAAAAGTGAAACACCAGAATAAATGTCTCATTTTCAAAATTTTAATGAAATAACACATAACTTTTAATTCAAAAAAATAAAACAGCCCCTTTAGAAATACGAACATGCCTAAATTGGGTATTAGGCGATTATCTTAAAAATTGCATGCACCATGATTTCCAGATGACACTGCTTTTACACCCCAATTGAAAAGTACCCTAACAATATAACCTCAACAGTCTAGGACATAATATGACGGACAAGTGAAATGACATTTTTTTATTTTATCATAAAAGATAAGAAGCACCGCATTAAAATACCATGATGTTCTATACCACACTTACCAACAGACAACGGTTTGATCACTTGTGGACATTCAAAGCAATGTTAGAAGCTTTTAAAAACAAAAGGTCAAACTCGGCAATTATTTATGTCCAAAATTGATTAGAATATACCAACTGGCATACAACCTTTCAAATTTAAACTATTTCTCCAAAGACCATACATAAAAGTTTCATCCACACTACAAAAAATACATCCAAGAGGCGATGGATGTAAATTTTACATAGACTTCAAATTACACAGTCTGGGGTAGTTCTGCTCGGTAGAACTCATGACTGACTGGGATGCATGCAAAATATGGAATTCACTTTGTCAGTTATACCAATTTAAATGAAAAGCAATCTAATCAGCATCATTTTCTTTCATCAGTCTACGGCTTTTGTGACGTGAGCGTCTGTTAAATTTTTGTTAAATTTTATAGGGACAATTTTTAACTCACATTGGTGCAAAGCTGTATGTATATATTGGTACACCTTTGCACTTAGCCCAAGGCCAAGGCAAAAGAGAACTTGCTTTATGTAAGGCATTTTTTTCAAGTGTCTTGAGACAAAGTGGAAACAAGGGCTTTTGTTGAATCAGATTTATGATTACATCAAGATCAATCAAACAAACTGTGATCTTTTCCCTAGACTTGTTTAGTGGCGAAAACGACCAAAGCTGGTACTGCTAAGGAGCGAATACTGTGACTGTGAGGTTGTGCTGGTTTCTCAAGTCAAGAGTCACCTAGTTTCTCAACTCCTCGCGGCTCTCAAGCAGTCCACAAAAAAGAAATGAGGTGATGCAAATTTGATTTACCGCAGATAAAAATCAATCCTACATTGTGTGAACTCTGAAACTATATTACAATGTTCATATTCTAATATCCAAAGCAATGCCAATTATAATGCCACTGACTATTGAGGGAATCATGCGTTGTAAAAACCGGATTGGCTGAAGCCGGCGGGACGATATCAGGTCGGTTTTGAAATACAGAGAAGTAACTATATATCACTCGATAAATATAAGCCATCATATTCACAAAATGAATTGATACGACGACTTAACTTACTTTTACAGTCCACATTTTCGAATAAAACCAACAACAGAGTTAGAGTAACACACACAAACTCCCAGGCGGCGGCCATGACACGTCAGAACAAAACTTCCGGAATGATGAACTTTGGGAAATATGCATTACGCATGCGTGCATTAACCGGAAAAGGTTTTAGCAGAAAATAATTTTAGGTGTTGGTTTAGGGATTTTCGTGTGTTTTCTGATAAAATGCGGCATAATAGATTTTTCAACTTGTCGGCAATTGAATGAAATGCTCTGATGACTAAATAATCTAACTTTTGGATCAATAGACAATGCGTTTTGTGCCTGGTTTGAAATAATTTTATTGATGTCGATCAACTCCGTTCGATTATTTTTCCAAACGAGATTTTTAAATTAAAAATCCCGACGTCTGTTACAGTTTTAACAGAGAACAAGTGACGTCCATGTGGAACGCTCTTGTGAATTATTTCAATCCACAGCATGATGAGGAAAGTACAAATGAAAGCCACCAACCGGAGTGTTCGAACGAAGAAGAAATAACCATCAATGAAGAAATGGACGTCCCCATTGAAAACAACTGGGATGTGCCAGAGTTGGACTTGGAGCACTACAGTGAGAGTGAGGTATTCCCACACCATAAGAATCTCTCTTACTTTTGTCATTTCTAAGTGTCAATTTCAAAAAATGGTGTCACCGCATGTTGACATCCAATGTTGACTCATCTCGAATATGCTATACATTTACCACCTACTGTCTCTGAGACTGTGTAGCTCCTATAGGAGCTTCATACGCTGAAAGCTTTTCGGCAAGTTATGCCTCACACTGACTAAAACATCAAAGTCACATTATAAATATCTTTTGTGCATAGAGTGACACCTTAGGAGGCCATCGATGCATTTAATTCCTTCCTTTCACACTGCCGTTATCAAAGTTTTTCTTTGAGCAGTCCCTCGTTCAGTTCCCAAAATTGGAAACAAACCATTTTTAACACTGCACACATCAGGTGGTATGACGTCATATCCCCTGGCGTGCACAGTGTAAAATGTACCGATTTTGGGAACTGTACAAGGGACTGCTCGAAGGAAAAGTTTCTGGTAACAGGAGTATTTCTTCAAATTGGAAGGAAGATGCCCCTCTATGCGCAAAAGATATTTATAACAATGTGACATTGGCGTTTTAGTGAGTGTGATAAGTTTCCGGCGTATGAAGTTCGCATAGGAGCTACACCGTCTCTAGTCGGCTAGAGATGGTGGTCAGTGTGTAATCTCAGAAGCTACACCTAATTTGACCAGTAAAATTAAATTTCCAAGACCCCATATAGGACTGGAAAATGTGCAACCTTTCCATAAATGAGAGCACTGGCATCAATGAAAGTTATGCATTTATCTAAAATAGGGCAACTTTAGTCTTCAAACAATATATTATACCTATGCAAATATGGTAACTGGGGATACAAGTTAGTTTTTCTAGTGGTGGACAAAACAGGTTGTGGAGAACACTGAAACACTGCTTAGTTAGAAACTTGGTTGCCTGATTTTAACAAGTCGTTGTATAATAAAATGCATCCTTCTTGTACACGCTTTTATCCATTCTAGGCTTGGCACCGTCTCTGCATTTCATGGTTGTTGTCCAAGGCCTATAGCCAAGATGATCTGCCGGATGACCTTAAGGAACCATTTAGCAAGGTACAACATAAAGAGTATATTCGATGTTTAGTAAAATGGACCAGGGAAAAATCGTCAAGAACAGTTAAATCAATTATGGTTATTTTTTCTAATTGCAAGAAAGAGTGTAAACAGGTGTGCCGAGACGTATAACTGGTCGATTTAGCCCCAATCTTATGTATACCGGAGTATGAATGCCAAGCATGAATTTGATGTTTCTTACATGTTACCAAGAACATTTATTGTTGTTCTCTGTTTCACAGACATTGACCAGAGCGGATGAAGTGTACCTTTTAAGCATTTAAATTAATTTAATCTACACCTTGCTCAGCCTTGCTAATTTTGTTATGCAGCATGTGATTGTAGTTGTCATGCATTGATTTTTATGTATTGTAAGTTCTGACAAAGAATGAAAGTGCTAGCAGTAATCTGGAGTGCTTCTCGTACGTTACCCACAATCTTTCGTATAGATTTCATGTCAAACTTTTCAACAGAAATTAATAATTCTTATGAATATTTTATTTAGCATGATTTTTACTGCGCAGCAGTCAGTCTAAAACAACACTTAGTCAAATTTAGGTTATCTATTTGCAAGGTTTTCCATCTTTATATAATAGAAAAAAGACAATGTTTGGAATTTAAAAATTAGATATAGTTTAGGCTGGTTATCTGTAGTATTATCATGCATCATGCTTATAAGCCCAGACTTGACACGTTAGAACAAAATTACTGTTGGCTTCGAGCCATGATGGAGTCTCCCCACACTTGGATTACAAAAAGCCATATCTTGTTAACTGCTCATTGTTTACTGTAGAATCCTAGTGCCAGCCTCTCGGTCAAACCACTTCTAGCAGGTCTTATGGTCTCTGGAGAAGTCTATCTTCGAGTCTGCACAAATATATTCCACCAATGGACACCTAGTCAGTCTGGTAGGTTGTTTTATTTTAATTGAATGTCAAAGTATTAACTCCTTCTCTGGTTTGATTCCTACTAAGTGAGAATACATTTTTGAAATATTGGTTTGGGGATTTTTGTCCGTTGCATTGCTGTCATTTTTCAAATGCATCATGGAACGATTGTCGACTTTTAAACATCCTGTGTCATCGCAAATAACTTGTTAATGTAAACAATATGATGGAGCCAACACTTGTCATTTGAGCACACCAGAATTGAATGCTCTAATACACTGCAGCATGCTTCTTGGTGTTAGAATTAAAAAGCAACCACTGTACAAAAATAACAGATTAAAGGTGAGCCTCAAAATGTATCGAATGAAATATGGATTAAAAAACTTGTGAGAATGATTTTTGAGGTATATATCATTGGATAACACTTTAAGTTAAATCGCACTTCCAAAAACGCAAACTGTAGATCAAGTTTTGCGTCCCCAAGTTATCCGTGATGCCTCAGGATGTTTACGAGCCAACAGCCTTCCCAAAATGCATTTGACAGAAGCGCCATTGACGAAATCCCCGAGTTCTCTATGTCCGGTGCAAGCTTGACAGCATAAGGCAGACAAAATTGTTGTAGCTCTTCATGATTTACTTTCCAGTTCATGTTCAATGAGAAAACCTAGCTTTTATTGCCCCAACTGTTTTTCTTGTTTTGTGACGAACAGTTGCACATTTTCTGATAAATTTTCGAGTGTTGTGGGATCATTAAGTGTATTCTTTTCACAATCAAATATGAACGATGATTTTCAATATTTTCATCGCACAGTGGGCCTTGTTTGAATAGTGAAGAAATCTTGGAATTTGTTTCGTAATACTATCAAATTTTTTACCTTATTTTCCACAAACGTTTGAATTTTAGAATAAATTTTATGGAGCTCAAGTTAAAGAGTTTCTGGCAGTCCAGTGGTTGAAAGTTTTCTAAAAAGACTTAGTATAAATGTTTGTGTGGTATTCGGACAAAAGTATTAGTATTGTACATAGTACTGTTTTTGAGCATTAGATTGTAGTACAATCAAATGTTGAATATGGAATTTTGATGTTAAATTAGTTTGTTATAGATAACCTTGTTGATATGGTTTTAGTAAGATTTATTGCAGTGAAAATTTTTCAGTTGGGGACAAAAATAATAAAATTGCTTTAAATCTTAATTTTTCTGAAGCTTACCACATTGTTGCAAACACTCACAGTTTTTCCAATTGTTGTTTGTCAATAGCTACACCATACAGACCATGCTAAAAACAAATTGAATTTTCCTGTAAAGTTATTTTTGTTGAGATTTTGGCGAAATAAAATTTCACCTGTCTGCCACATCGTGTCCCAAGTTGAAGAATTTGTAACATAGGTTTTTCAGAAGATTAAGAATTCTTACTTATGCTAATATAATGTTGACTATATGTTCTCCTCATCGCCAAGCCTTAACTTGCCATTTATGATGCTTGTATCCACGAGACCCCAGCAGTCAATGTCTGTAGTGTCACGTATCCCTCACTGTAGGTCACTGGGCAGTCATCGAGGCGCTGTCCAAACGAGGACTCTATGTTGTGGGACGCGATGAGTCAGCTGTGACGGAAACCGATCTCAAACAAACCACGCCTTTCTTAATGGTGAGAATTATAGCTGTCTTATTAGCAATTGTCTGGAGTCGTTGATGCATGTGAGGGAATTGTCACAGTTACTCGGATTTGTAATGGCACGGTGTCTGTAACTGAAATGAGTGATTAAGTGGCATGTCAATTCAGAGTTGTTAATTGTATTAGTGTTACGGTTTACCCTCAAAATAACCCACATAAGAGAGTATTGTTAAAGGTATTAGTGAACAGCAACAGAGTGTTTTCCAGTTGGTGTACATATCAAGTTGATTTTGTGAATACAAAATACTTAAAATTCTCTGAATACTCTATTCAATTCAGAAACAAATACCCTAATAACCCATTCCAAGACACCTCCTAAAAGAAAATCCCACCTGAAGCAATGCTTGAGATGGCAATTTCCCAACTGAGTCAGCGGCATGTCCCTGTTGACCCTTCCTATGGAAACCGCCCTCTACTGATTCCTGTTCTCTTCAGCCTTCCCACATGGCTCTCACAGAAACGCTAATGGAGGCACACACTAAGGAGGTCATCACCATAGAAAGGATTGTGCAGGCTGTACGGTGAGTGGGTGCTTCTTGGTAATGTCTGCTCAGCGGGATCTTATGTACACAGTTGGGATGGTGTAGTAACTTACATAAGTTTTGAAGACTGTTTTCCCTGATTTCTCAAGCTGGTTACTGCTTTGGAGTTGGCAGGGTTCATATTCATGCATGATAGTGCTACTTTTTGATGCAACAGTCAACAATGTTTCGCATTCCAGTTATAATGGCATTTTCAATGTACGTACTCGTTTGTTTTACCAAGTCTTCATCATTTGGCACAAATTTGAACGAATAGAACATTTGTGTAAAATCTGTCTGAAAATAAAAAAATTTTCCTTCATTTCAGCATGGTTTGTACTGTACCACTTCCATAAAACAAAACTTAAAAGTGCATTTTCCGAGTAGTTAAGTGCCAAAAAAATTTTGAAAATGATTCAAACCACTCGTAATATTCTTTACTGTGATGGGACTCGACTTGCGTTCTAAACAAGAACGTCAAAATGATCATCATCTCTTAAAATTACGAATTCGAAAATGTGGCATGTATGCATTGCCTGTTACCTGAGTTGTCGACTCATTCAGCAACATTTAAGATCGGATGACCGTGGTGACATTTTTAAACCTCAAAGCACTTTGTGTGAGAAAATTATTACCTAAGAGTGTAATAATCAACGATTGCAAAATTGTAAAGAGATGGCCATACCCAGAAAGTTGCAACTGACATGCCATTTTAGGCGGTTTGCCACATTCAACGCCTCCAGCGAGCTTCCCTACGACCTCGAGGATGCCTTGCTGTTCTGGATGAACAAAGTGTGTGCTACCGTCCGCCATCGACTGGACCGAGAGGCCAAGGCACAGCAACAGAACCTGATGCAGAATCATAGTCCTCAAAAGGTGAGTCTATATTTGTGTGTATGGATTAATGATGTGAGACCGTAGTAAGTTGTGAAAAGACAATAAAGTAAATAAAAAATAAGACCAGCTGTGAAATTTTAATTCTCTTAGTAAAAAGACGCTGCGTGCAATTTCAGAGGTGCAAAAATCTATAGCTTCCAAGATAAGACAAGTTTAACATGCTAAAACACATTGGGTTGTTTGCTCCATGGCAGACGTGTTACAATTTTGGAAAATGTATGGCAAATGCAATGTCAAAACAAAGCAAAATGCACCCTTAAAATGCATATGTGTATCAACATAATAGTGACTTTAGTTGTGATTCTGGATCATGGATATGCATTCTCGATTTTAAAATGTAGAGCTGTTGTTACATAATATTAATGAGGTTATTAAAACTCAACAGACTCAAGTTTGTGATCGCAGCCGTGATTTTCAAAAGCTGAGTTGTTTATTTTCTATCACTTACAGGTGCGAATAAATAAAAAGCAGCTGGCGGCCAAGGAAGGTCCTTTCATACCTGTGATAGACGATCTGTTAAAAGATCTGTCCGACTGTTGCTGTCTCGCGATACTTGTCAACTTCTACTGTCCTCAATGTATCAGATTTGCTGGTAAGTTGAACTACGATATTGCCACAGTGGCGAAGAGACATAGCTATGCATAGATACGGTATATGACAAAGGTTATCAGGCAAAATGCTGTTTCCCCATCGTGGCGTCTAATTCTGCTAACAGCGAAACTGACTGGACAGGTAATAAGTTTTTTTGATGACAAAAGTCTAATTGCAGAATGACTTAGTCACCGTACTAACGTTCTAGTTAATTCCCATTCGTTCTCAGTCATGAGAGGAGACTGCTCTGACTGTGAAGTTGGCTTCTGGCCATTCATCATGATGAGGTATTTGGGGTAATTTGGTCCGAATACTTTTGACGCTTACCACGTGCATTTAACACACTTCTTGGGGTCTTTGTCAGTTTGTTCAAGTCAGAATGGATATGAAAACTTTTATAGAGGCAGCATTAAATGTCAAGTGTATTTCTTATGAGTTTCCGTAACACCTTTGAAGTTAGTAATCTGGTGCCGAACTCAGATGATGTATTTTTTGTTCCATTGAGTATAATAAAGAAATAATTGATGGTAATCAACTTCGCATGCCATTATGAATGTTCGCTCTTCATTTTCAGGTGTCTGTAAAAAGTATTATGTTTAATTATAATGATAATAGAATTTAAAAAGAAATTAAAAAATAATTTAAAAAGATTGTCATTGTGTGGGAAGTGACTTTTGATTAGCGATGCATCCATATTTCAAAAATAAGGGATTTGTTGTACGCCGCTTGCCAATTCAGGCTTTTTTTGTTTGTTTTCAGATATAGTGTTGAAGAAAACAATGGGATTCGCTGACTCTTGTTACAACTTTAAACTTATAAAGACATTTTGCGGCATGTTTCTACCCACAAAGTGCTTTCACTTTCAATTCGAGGATTTTGTAAACGGACAAAGTTTCCTGAAGCCCAGTGTGTTGACTTTCCTAACCGAACTGTTCTATTACTTCGAGGTTTCCAAATTGGATATTGTTGAGACGAGACACAGCAAAGAAACTAGTAAGTCACTCAGATTTTTCAAATTGCATCACATTATTTGTGTGGCATTGAAGGCAAAAACAAACATTTTCTGGGTTATGAATGGTAAGTTGCTCCTTCATTGAGTAGTTACTTCATGTACATCATTGTACAAAGCCAACAGATGCTGATGTTTGTGTGTGTGTGTGTGTGTGTGCGTGCGTGCGTGCGTGCATGCGTGCGTGTGTGCGTAGTCTTGTACATGCTCCATTTAAAGCCAAACAAGCGAAGTTGCTTCTGGTCTACTCTCCAACTCATTTTGAGACCTGTGCTCACCGACTACAAATGACTACCTGTGTCAATTTTCAGTAAAGGTCTTGTGTTTTTTTGTTTTGAAAAGCTGTCCAGAGGAACGTACGCAAGGGAAAGCTAGGTTTGAAACACCAAGATTTGCCGAGCAACGAGTAAAAAATTCCGCATCATTTTTGCTCGTTTCTTGTGGATTTTCATTTGTGAAAAAGGGAGTTATGGAAATACCTCACTGCTTAACTCAGGTTTTCAAGAAAAACAACACTTCCCAGCATCAACTAATATGCTTTTTAGCCTAATGTTCTAAGAGATATGCCTGTGAGAATGATTCCTCGTGCTATTGAGGTGTCTGTTTACTGTGCAGTGGTAGTAAAAAGTTTGTGAACATTATTGAAATTGCTCCATGTTGAATATGTGTTACAGCTGATACATTCATTTTCACACATTTGGTTCACTTGTGGACATCTGTCCCCTGTTTCATGAAACAGTCCTGAATAGAGACTCAACTAAGGTCCCTAAGTCTTTTTGCATATTTGTGTCTTTATGGACGCCTAGATGCAACATTTTTCTGTCATTTCATCTTGAGTACGAGCTCCTCTTTGTTTAATGACTTTTTCTTATAATATAAATAAAAACTGAACCCAGAGTTCATTGAAAATAAGTAGGGACTTAATCCTTTAATTGGGGGTGTTGCATGAAAAGATCCCTATTTATTTTCGATTCTATTGTCAATTTAACGTAGAGTTCACTTTCGATTTGTATCAAAGTCCAAAGTTAACTTAATAATGAAACTAAAACAATACAAGAAAGGGTAATCGATGTTTTCACAAGTCCAAAAATACGCAGTAGATTGAGGGAATTTTGTTGAGTCCCTAATTGGGACTGTTTCATGCAACCGGGTACTGATGTTTAGCGAGGTTGTTGAGGTGGTGAGCTTCGAAGAGATTTGAATAACAAAATGTGTTTTTGAAGTTATTTCTCAGGTGTTACCACATAGAATCTTGTCAGTAAGACTGCTTCACATTTCTAGTGTGAGACGTACTTCCCAGTGCCAATGAAATTTTGAGGAAACAAAAAAGGCTGTAAAGTCCTCGTTATTTGCTAACTGAAACTTGAAAATTCTGGACGGTTCTGAATGCTCATGTACATTGTTCTACAGTTGAAACTTCCGAGTCCGAATCGTGAACAGTTGGCAATATAGCATCTAGTTGCTATAGCTTTGATCGTAGCTGTCAAGACAAATCAGCTTCAACAAATTGTTCTAAATTTCGGGTAAAAATGCTTTTTAACAACTTTTCTGCTAAACGAAAGATTAGCATAAAGTGGTCGTATGATGCGATAAACTGCCATTAGCACTCCATTTCTAGCTAAAAATAGATAAAACCAGAGACTGGTACCTAAGCTAAGTCGCCAAAAGGTGACATTGGCAGTGAAAGAGCTAAATCGCTCTAATTGTTAAATTGTAATATTTATAGTAAATGCAAATAAAATCACCGGGGATACTGAATCTTTCTTTTCATGGTCTGTATCTTCTTGCAGCAGCACTTTTCTCACAACATGTTTTCAAACATCGTGCTGTGCTATGTTTGAAAACCATGTTAAAAGTCTTAGGCTAGAGTTGCAAGACCAATGATTGCAATAGTTTTGCGTAGTTGTACTTATTTTAATTATTTTGCAATGAAAATGATAGTGACATGCCCAGCAAGTGAAAATTATGTGTAACTAATTGCTTTGCTGTTTTTTTGAATTAACAGCAAGGAAATAAGGATACAAAAACATAAAGCGAGTTTAAATATTTGAAGTTTTGCTCTCTAGACTGGTAGACTGATTAGTGGGTGCAGTCCAAGTTAGTGACTTTACCATAAACAATGTGTAATTCGACAGGAGTGATCAGCATTTTTTTTGGTCAGGCATCTGTTCACTTCCTGTCGTGATATGCTATAATAGTGATAATGTGAGATTGGGTTACGTTCTCTAATAGCAGCTGTGGTGTCCCTCAGGGCCATTTTGATAGCCCACTTTAATATCAGTTTTGAAGCAGCCTGCCAGTGCACATTCAGCAAGCAAGAGTTTTCAGGTGGTGCTGTGGGTGCTGGTCATTCTAAATTGTTAATCATTGTTTCATCGTTTTTTCTGGAAGATCTTGTTTAAAAACAGGTTATTATTTAGAGGCTTAGTACATTCATTTTTGAAACTGATTTGATTGGACAGCCAGGGTCCACCCTCACCTTGTGCTGTTTACTAGAAGTTGATTAGTTACAGAGGTGATGGAGCTCCTTCCAGGAGTACTTGTTTTGTGTTTTGGACATGTTTACAAATCCACTCTTATGCAGGGCTCGACATAACGAGCTGCAGGTCGCATTTGCGACCTGAAATTTGGAAATGCGAGCTGAGATTTTTGTCAGCTCGTATCAAGTCGCAAAATGCGACCTGGAATTTCCAACGAATGCGAGCTGAGTTTTTACACTTCTCAACAGANTTGCTATAGCTTTGATCGTAGCTGTCAAGACAAATCAGCTTCAACAAATTGTTCTAAATTTCGGGTAAAAATGCTTTTTAACAACTTTTCTGCTAAACGAAAGATTAGCATAAAGTGGTCGTATGATGCGATAAACTGCCATTAGCACTCCATTTCTAGCTAAAAATAGATAAAACCAGAGACTGGTACCTAAGCTAAGTCGCCAAAAGGTGACATTGGCAGTGAAAGAGCTAAATCGCTCTAATTGTTAAATTGTAATATTTATAGTAAATGCAAATAAAATCACCGGGGATACTGAATCTTTCTTTTCATGGTCTGTATCTTCTTGCAGCAGCACTTTTCTCACTACATGTTTTCAAACATCGTGCTGTGCTATGTTTGAAAACCATGTTAAAAGTCTTAGGCTAGAGTTGCAAGACCAATGATTGCAATAGTTTTGCGTAGTTGTACTTATTTTAATTATTTTGCAGTGAAAATGATAGTGACATGCCCAGCAAGTGAAAATTATGTGTAACTAATTGCTTTGCTGTTTTTTTGAATTAACAGCAAGGAAATAAGGATACAAAAACATAAAGCGAGTTTAAACCATGTTTAAAGTTTTGCTCTGGTAGACTGATTAGTGGGTGCAGTCCAAGTTAGTGACTTTACCATAAACAATGTGTAATTCGACAGGAGTGATCAGCATTTTTTTTTGGTCAGGCATCTGTTCACTTCCTGTCGTGATATGCTATAATAGTGATAATGTGAGATTGGGTTACGTTCTCTAATAGCAGCTGTGGTGTCCCTCAGGGGCATTTTGATAGCCCACTTTAATATCAGTTTTGAGGCAGTCTGCCGGTGCACATTCAGCAAGCAAGAGTTTTCAGGTGGTGCTGTGGGTGCTGGTCATTCTAGATTGTTAATCATTGTTTCATCGTTTTTTCTGGAAGATCTTGTTTAAAAACAGGTTATTATTTAGAGGCTTAGTACATTCACTTTTGAAACTGATTTGATTGGACAGCCAGGGTCCACCCTCACCTTGTGCTGTTTACTAGAAGTGATTAGTTACAGAGGTGATGGAGCTTCTTTCAGGAGTACTTGTTTTGTGTTTTAGACATGTTTACAAATCCATTCTTATGGGTCTCTTGCTAACTAATGTGTATCATCTTGGGAGTGTAGGGGAGCCTGTTTTCTTTTGTCACTCATTCCTTGTCAGTGATACTATGGTGGTCGTATATACAATGGTCTTGTTTGGTGAGCACTGATATACCATTCTGGTCGTATCTTGAATGCCTTTTGTTTGGTAGAAAATAACTCAAAATGCCTGTGTATTATGGATTTTATTTCATTTCAGTAATTCTTCAATCAATGCCCTAGTATTTCAACTTAAGTGAAAAACATTGATGCCTGTCACTAGGTCAGTATCCAATGCAGGGTTGGTCAGGTCCATTATGCTATTGTTTGCTGACCACTATCAACTTGAATGACAGAGGGCTCTAGTATCAATAACGCTCTATAGGGTCCACTTACCATCTCTTATACCTGATTAACTCACCTGTCAAACAGTAAACATTCAACATACTATATCTGCTCCACTGAGTAGCTCCCTGTATGAGTGCATTCTTGCCAGTACCCATAATTCTATGATGTAAGGTGGAGTGGTGCCTGAGCTGGATGGTCAGTGCAATGTTTGTCAGGTGTAATTTCCTGTGGAATGACTTAATTAGCGAGACCAACACTGTGAGGTTCTCATTGCTAGTGGTGTGAGCTAGGTGAGTATGCTGTACGCATGGCTATCTTCCAGGCTTAGCAACCTACTGGATCTGTGTGATGAGGGGAAGTTAACAAGTTTAGCACTAATAACTGGCGAATATTGCCAGGAAGGATTGCGAAAGAACGATTTTTTCGATTATTACATTGCTAAAAGTAATTTGTTGCAGGTTTAGCACTGTTTAACTGATTTCAAAGAAATTACTTATTGACATTGTTTTCCATTTACAATTTTGGGGTAATTGTACTTTAAAAATGATGACTTTATCAAATGTTATTGCAAATTCCTGCAGGCCTGGATATAGCGTAGATTAATAGATGGCGCTGTAGTCAAATACAGTTTTATTTGCATATCAGAATTTTCAAAGTCTGTGTCAGTTTGCTGGGCCAAGAAATCTGGTACTTCTATAATATCTGATCCCTGAAACTTGCGCTGGAACTTCACCAGGAAAAACTTGTCATTTGTAGGGCTAAAACTTTAGTAGGTAGGGCTGAAACTTGTAGGTAGGGGTAAAATGTGTAGGCAGGGGTATAACTTTTATTCTAAGAACCCTGTGGGCCACTGATATGTGGTTTTCGCAGATTGAATAGTCCTTTTGCGAGTTTATAACAATAATGCGAGATTATGTGACACTTAACTGTGACGTCACCGGAAGTGGGGCAAAAGCTTGTCGTTTGGCCATTTGCCCGATATGGTAGCAGAGTGTATTCTGTTGTTTACTTCGAGTTTTTAATCTTTTAGTTTGAAAAATGCCAAACAAGCACTGCTGTTACGGCAAATGAAATTCAGATTCCCACTACAATGCATTCTATTGCGTTCTGTGCTAATTTCGTCCCGTGTATTTTAAACGAGCGGTAGGCGAAATCCGCTCACTGATAAGTTTTCACCTCGTCAAAAATACATTCTACACCTAAAATTATCACCTAAAGCTGCGCTTACTTTCTTCAGTGATCCTTTCTGCTTCTAAACATATCTTCGATGAAGCATAGCTATGGGAATTCAGGTGACTTTGGCGAAGAATGCCAACTCCACTTTGTGGTTACTGTTAACTTTGACTGCGCGCGCGATAACCACAAATTATTTCAACTGAGTCAGGTGAGTATGAGGCAAAGGCTAACGCGAGACTGAGTGAAGCGCGAGACCTGGCACGTGACCTGGCACGTGACACTTGCAAAATAGCATGAGAAAATATCAAGTGAAATTTGTAAGATTTGTGTCCCTTGGGCTTTTTGTTCGTCAACAGATGTGATTTCACGACTAACTTCCTCAAAATGGCACCCAGTGAGAGAAACTCGAGCGAACCGCGAGGTTTTCATAGATATGTTCAAGTTATTTGTAGACTAAATTGTATCCAGAGTCAGGGTATGTGTTAATTATAACTCCATGTGCACATATGCATGTTTCATTTCATTTTATTTGCTGTATTTTGAAGTGAGTAACTTTTTATAGGGATACACTATCGCTCCTGTATGCCTGCGGCATTCAGGCATAGACCGGGTTGAGTTCCAAGTTCAGTCCGTTCACACCTTCGCACAGCATAACAAGTTGACATTTTCTTCGTCCATTCAGTTATTCCATGATCCATGTACCATCTCTTAAGTTGTGTTAACATTTTAAGCGTAAAATTCACCATAAGATAAGAACTCCAGTAAGATTTAGCGTGTGTAGCAAAGACTCGGGGTAAAACAAGAGCAATATGGCGGGTTTTGCCCCTCTTCCGGTGACTAACGAGAAACTCGCAAGTGAGCTATTGGTCTCACTATGTAGGCAAAGACTTCAACTTTATATTACCATGCTTGGATTGTTGACAACTTGACCAATCTGTTTTTAAATCGCATTTAAAATCATAATTAAGATGATGCGGCCATTAATATATAGTAGTTATGTGTCGGTCGGTCATGTAGACATGTACAGCCCTATTTTGTATGGTGCCTTTTGGTAGTATTCCTTCAAGGTAGACTGTGTTGCACTAATACATGATCTTGACTTTATTGTGATTGTGCAGAGTTACAAGCTTCTAGGCATTGATCTCTTTAGTCTTCTATAGTAGCTCATGGCTGCAATGCTTTCACCTGCCCACTCCAACTTGAATGTAGCATGTTATGTCATTCGATTTTCTAGCTGAGCAGCTGCTACATTGAAAATTATATGTGATATGTCCTTTCATAGAGAGATCATCACCCTTCAAAAGCATGCATTTTGGCCAATTTGAAATGTAAACTTGAACAAGTTGTATTTATAGTGTTTTTCACTTGATCAGTATGCACACTGTTTGGGAAGAAATCTTTCAAGAAAAATGAACATTTAAAAACTTCTCCATTTTTATTAACATGGTTTGTACTAAAACAATTCTTTATCAAATTGTGATTTTCTGGAACTGAATATTATGATTTTTAAAATCATCCTTTGTACAATCGGAAATAGACTATTCTGGTATTCGGCTCTGTGCAAAATAAAAACCAAGTTCTATCAAACTCTGAGACCTTATGTTTGTTTGATGGTCACATCTGGTCTGATAGACTACTTCCTCTGTGTGTCTGGCATAGCTGATGGCAGTGGTGGTGGTATTGCTGGTGGTGCTGATGGAATAATCACTGTGTTGTTGGGTATCTGTGTGTTATGGAGCGCAGCTGTTGGGATGAAAACACCAGCACAGATGTGGCTCCCTGTGGGGGTCCACTGTTCACAACAAAGCCGGCAGAAGCTTATCTTATGGTCTGGTGGTTACCAGCTTGCTGCATGGTATACAAGGAACATTGGATATGAGTCAGGATTGCTCAGATATAGCATTAGTGTACTGTACAATTCATTGAATCATGGAGGGTTGCGAGGACTGTTGGATTGTGGTGTCCGTCATGTGGTCTGTTAATATTGTGCTGCTGTCTTCAGTGTTGCTACAATTTTACGGTGAGTGCCACCAATGTTTTAGGGGTTGACTGGTTTATAATTTCGGCTGTCGGCTGTTTCTGTCGTAGAACAATATTCGAAGGGGAAATTAGACTGCTCGCCCTGTAATTCATCAAATGTCTGGTTCTTACAGAATGAGACATTCCATAGTGACTGGTGTTCTCTGCTGATTTCATCAAATGTTACTTGACAATTTTGCTAAGTCTACTCATTACCTAGCAATTACTAGGCTTTTACTCAGAAGGCTTAAATTACGATGCAGTGATAATTCCCATTAATCTGTAGTCTGTGTACTGAAATTTGTGAGGTAGAAGGGGCTGGCCTATACACATGAATGCCTATTTGTAAAGAACGAAACCATAATGTTGTCAAATCCATCAGTCACAGTCTGTTGCCAAAGTTACCTGGTTAGAGAGTGAAATAGTGTGTGGTGGTTTGAGAACATGCCTAGGCTGGGAGTGCAATCTGTCTGTGTTGACTTGATGCAAGTGTGTGATATTGATCTGTGGTGATGTATAGTGTTTATACCATAGGAATGTGGCTTTTATGGAGAAACCCTTTGGACTTGACTGACATTTAGTTGTAGAATTTGTGGGCTTTTTAGAATAAATTATGAGATCCAGTCCTACAGTTCTGTTACACTCGATAGAGGTTTGGGCCTGAATTAAAAGAAAATTAATTTTACGACTGCCTGTTAAATATTTGCGTGTCTAAAAATATTTTGATATCTGAAAAAAGAATTATTTGTTTCAGTTGTAGATATGACATAATTTTTGTAACAAAAATGAGCACATCGGATAAGGAGAAGAGAAAAAGATAAAATACATTCCCTGCTAACCTACCCACCTGATAGCAGTGAGGGTTGGGTGAGGGAAAACAAACATTTTTAAGGCCTGTTATATTGTTCATCATTATGTTTAACAGGGTGTCGCCTGTGCAATGTTTTGAGTTGATGAGTCATTCTCATCTAGTAATGTTTTGAATGGAATCATTTTGCTGTTACCATACTTACCCTAAATTTCACCTTAATCGTTATACTACACAAAATGACCACAGAGGGATGACATAATTTTGTTTTCTACTCCATTGCAGGCTTCAAGCCACCACTGTCCAAGACGGTTCCCACTGGCTCCCCGGTCCCTATAAGTAATGCAACTAAAAGAAGTTTCCAGCAGGCTTCTGGCACGCCACGACATGAGGCCGAGGCCATGACGACACCAGGTAGTCCCAGGTAGGTCATTGTGACAGACTGGGTGCCGAAACAAACATTGTGCCTTGAATTGTTTAGAGTTTGTGATAATGCTGTCTCTGAGTTGAGTGCATTGAAGCTCTCCAGCTTTTGTGTCCTTGGAGTGTGTTGTGTCATCAGACTATAGTGTTGTACCGCCGAGGAAAGCAACACCATACCTTATGACCGCCTGTATGAATGACGGGGAAATTTTTATGAGAAAGTCTTTACAAAAGTGTCTTTGTTGCAAACCACTACGCAACAAAAATACATTACTTTAAATGTGTTGAATTTGCTGTGTAACTGTCTGGAAAACGGATGCGTTTTGGGCATGTGGTGTTCTTTTTCATACGGCATATTGATTTTGCAATGAGGCCATTAAGACTGCAGGCAGCGCCATCTTTGAGAACCATTGTTTTTGTATTTTGGTGAGAAACTCTTTGATTTTGTTTGTGGCCAGTTAACGTTTCTAATTACACCCGACTCCATGGAAGTATTGGAGTCCATCGTTTGCTATGAGATTTACTGCAGCTAAGTTCGTTAATTCTATTTTGAAGTTTTCAATTTCTACTTCACGTACTTAGTGCTGTGTGGGATTGGAATAAACATCATTTGCAAGGAATTTCACAAAATATTTTGTGGTTTGATTCGTGTTTTTTTTCTTCAAAAGATGGCTTTAGCAATGATTTTGACAGTCAGAAATCACTGCAAAATTAGCAAGAGGAAATCATCTGCTACCTTGTAGCATACTATTTGCAGTCAATTTGTTTGCCAAATTTTATGTTGAAAGCAACTGTTTTTCACCTTGGTGATGCCATAGTTAAGGCAACAGCTCACAAGCCCGTCGTCATTTTTTGTTATCACTTTCTTTAGCAAGTTGATGTTTGCATATCTCAAGACTTGGAAGCTCGAACTCCTGTCAAAGGATGGGCGAAATGTTTTAATACGTTGCCTCTTATTTTCAGCGTTGCTGCTCGTCAGCCTCTTTTACAAAAGCGACAGCAGAATCAACGAGATCCACAGGATGGCAGCAGCTTTTTAGTTGGTATGTACTACTGACAAAAACTTGTCAATATTATCTCACTTGGTTATGTTGTGCACATCGTCATTAAGATGAAAGAAGTTTCGTGGCAATGTTGAGAAATTGTTGTCAAATTCACTGTAAATTTGCTAAGATTTGGAAAGTAATTAAGACTATTTGGTTTTGATAGCGAAATTAATGGATATTTTAACTTTAGAAAATTCCTTTTTTAGTAAAAAAGGGAGAATTTCACTTTGTATTTATTTGACTGTTCTACGAAGTTTGTAAATTTAAATATGCAGTTTATATTTCTTCTATTGCAGAAAATGAGGTTGTGAATTCAGGCTCAATTGGTCATCCACCACACGGGTTGCACAGAAAAACTAGGTTTGTATGTTGAGTGTTTTGAAGAACATGTTTACTCTGTTTCCGGTATTCAGGGGTTTGTTTCTTAAAAAGTGACTGGTCTGATATTGGATCTTAAGCTGTGCACGCCCATTTCTGAAAAAATGACTAAATCTTACTTCAATAAAAGTAAGTCTCTGAAAATATACCTGTCCTTGCTTGTTACTGAAGTAATTTGTAAAGACTGTGATATCCTCATAATTTCAAGATGAAACCTATATTCATTTATTGTGAAGAAAGAAGGTAAGACCAGCACTTAGGGTCTATATCACCAATCAAACTTCATTTCAGTCTGTGCAATGGCATTCGTTTTTCTGGGGAACTAAACACGCTTTGATTTTTTTGTTTCATGTCTAACCAATGTCGTTAGTTCTCAGTATTTTGTCGAAAATAGGGAAAACCCAAATGGGAACAGACTACCAGGATCACAAAGCAATTTGTCAAGTTAACCATATTTGTATTTATGAAGCATTTATTACGGTTTTGTGTTTTTATGCCATGTGTTACAAAACCTTCCTTTGTTTCAGCTTGGACAGGCGAGATGATCCTTCAGGGACGGGTCCAATGTCCAACCCTACCGGACAACTTCTGTCCAATGTCCAGATTGACCCCGAGTTAAATGAGAGCGTTGACACTGATTGCATCTCTAGCATGGACATTGAAATGCTACGTTCTGGAGACGACAGAGAGGCCCAGCCCATGGAGGCTCTGCGACTCGAAAGTGTGTCGTCGTTCAACTCGGCTAGAACAAATGTATCGCACCATGGGAATGATTCACTGGAACCACTTATTCCGGCAGTTACAAGACCTGCGAAGGAGAAATCCAATAATCACTCCAAGGAATTTGAGAGAGGAGATTTGCGAAAGGATACCTCTAAGTCGTCTCAAATGATTGTCTCTGCAAACAAAAATGGAGTATTAACGTCTCAACAGAGGAGCTCGGACTCTGATACGTTGACTAATGTCTCCCAGGATCTGCCACCTGGAGTTGATCTATCCATTATAAACTCGTCGGTGGTCCCAGAAAGTTCTCGCGTATTCATGCCGGTGGAGTCTGGCGAGTTCTCTGCTTCGCAAGCACACACATCTCAATCAAAGCCTGTAGCAGAAAGTTTCACCATACCGGAGCATCCTCACTCTCCCAACAGTGCCAGAGCTGCTGGGATACCAATTGTGGACAACACGGAACTCGACAAACCATATGCCAACCAGAGTGCATTTGAACACATCGAATCAAACAAGATCCATGCTGATCAAAATGGCCGAGAAGTGGACAAGGCCAGGGATGCGTCTCCCAGTCCGAAAATGATTCAGGATCCGCACCGACCGGATTCTCTAATTGTTCCCAAGCCAGTGGTGCTAGAAAAAGACACGGGTATACTTCCGTTTGTAGGACTGAAGATGGGGACAGACTTGAAGCCCAGCCCCACCACTGGCTTTGCTGAAATCAAACGGTGGCGCGACAGTATCGGTAGGCCAGACAACAGCGGGTTTGTCTACGTCCAACACGGCGACAACAGGGACAACAACAATAAGGAGAATAAAGACCGACCCGAGAAGATCTCGCTGCGACAGGAGTTCCAGCGGAAGAAGAAACAACCAGAGAAATCGAAGAAGACTACGTCGTTCGCCGCCCCACCCAATCAGACCACATGGCAGGAGAGTGCAGAGAAGAGCTCCAAGTTGAGGGACACCAATGCTCAGACGGACGACGGTTCAGAGGTCGTGCCAGCATTGGTGTCGGAGATTGCCAGTGTGCGCATGCTGCTTGAGCAGAAGCGGCGTGCCATGGAGTTGGAGAAACGGCGTGTGGAGGCTCAGATGAACAAGCAGCGGCAGCGGGTGGGCAAGGCTGTGTTCATGCACGTACTGTCAAAGAACAGTCCCGAAGAAAAACAAAAACAACGAAAAAAGGATTCTGGTGCTGATGGGCCCAACAGACCATCATCCACACCACTCCAGCTTACATCTCATTCAGAAGTTAAGATGTCTAAGCCGTCATCATTGCACAATGTCGCCAAGCCCAGCCCACCACCTGAGCAGTCTTGTTTCAGGCAACCACTGTCCCGAGCATCTCCGGAATTGGCAGCTACTTTTGGTGCTGCCAGTATGGGTACTACTCGCGAGTCTCCGCCTCTGGGAAGACCTCTCTCTAGGCAGTACATTCAGGAAACCATAGAAACGGTAAAACAGAAGTGGCTAGCTAACGAACCTCTTGTGGTTCAGACACATGAGAGCCGGACGGAGCAGCAGCCACGCAGTGAAGGTGCCAGTCCACGTAGTGTGGGCTCTGGCTCTGATGACTATGACGAATACAATCAGTCACTGGAGAAGTTGAATCACAGTCTTAGTGAGCTACAGAGCGAGATCATGAGGCTGTCTCTGCAACAGGAACAAATCAAAACGCTGGCAACGGATCCAGCTCGAGCAGGAATCAATATGGCTGCTAGTCCTGGTGTCGTTGGTGGAGGCGTTTCTACGGCTGTTAGTCCAAAACCCACTGGACCCATCGTCAACCACACCCCGACTGGACCGGTAGTGCAGCGTCGCACACCGACACGGCAAATCTACCAGCGTCAACTCTCTGCGGACAACGCCATCCCTCCCCCGGTCAGTCCCATGCATTTGCTTGAACAGAACCAAGGTGCAATACGAATTCACAATCCCGCTCTGGCTGAACAGGCGATGATCACCTCTGATCCACTACACAGTGAATTGCGTCGCTCGGATCAACCCTTCATCTTGCATCAAGGAAGCGATGGCTCTGCCCCTTTTGACATGGCAAGGTCAAGCTTTAGTGATTCTGGTCTGTATGTTTCCTCTGGTCATCACCGCGACACCATGGGTTACCGTGGTTACTCACAGACACCAGGGGTTCCCTATATGAACCAATCCCCATCTGTTTTGCAGTCACCGCCTGCTCTACACCCATATGGGATCACATCGCCACCAACGTCAAGTCCTCGACTGCAGGATCAGACACCAGAGGTCAGGGCTGGTCTACTACTCATGCCCAGTCCCTCATTTCAGCCACACCACCCTCAGCACATGGGCAGTACCTATGGTCAGGCAACGTACATAACATCCGGTCAGACTCAGCTGCCAGCCACGACAGGATACTACATTCCTAGTCCGTCGGAGATTTCTTCTCACTACCAGAATCCCAGTTCTAGTCATCACAGTTTTGTGCCAGTGTCCGAGCTAGGAACAACACGTACAACCCCAGGGCCTAGTGTACCTCTGCCGTTACCAGAACTTGAGGGTGATGGCTATGATGACGCTAGGCAGGGGCCTTCTGCTGTCAATGGTCTGGACAATATGGCTGACATAAGCGAAAACTCTACTACTGCTGATAGCCAAGCTCACCACAGCGCCGACGATCGCCCACTGAAGGCTGGATTTTTTGTCTCATTTGGAGAAGACACGCCAGTAAAAGCGGTCAGAAGCAAAACTAAACGCAAGAGCTGGGAGAAACCCACTTCGGCAAAAGCCTTGGAGGAGGAGGACTCAGGGGAATCGGCATTTAAGAAGAAAGAGAAGCTGGTTCACTCCCCGGTGCGTTGTAAGCGGTTTGTTCCACCAGCAGCTGGTGACTCACCAGCCAAGCCAGACAATGTTGGTTTTGTGATCGGTGTGGACGATGCAACATTAGATGCCGTAAGTATTTGTGGATTAATGTCATTTCATCATTTCTGATTCTACATCATGGTGTCAAATCATGGTATCTGTGCCTAAGTCGACTTAATTTAGGTGATTATAAAGAATAATAATTGTTTAAGAAGTTCTTTTATGATAAGTGAGTGCATCGGAAAGCATGGTACTTAACCCATTTTCTTCTCATTTGTTGTTGTATAGTGGTATGTTTCGGCAAGACTTGCAGCCAAATTGTTTGTTAGACCATTAGGTTTTCAATGTGCATTGTAGTTTACAAAATGATTTATTTCATTGACATTCATGTTGCTTTGTTGCCGAAAAAGCACCAGAAGTCTAGATGGACAAAAGATAATGGTGAGTGATGAAAACATTAGCTGGAAAAATTTTACTGCCGAATTTCATCGGTTATTGGCTGAAAGACATTTTGTCGACATTTTCAACGCTGCTGTGGAAGCGAGGGTAACTGCTTGCTGTTATTTTGATTTATTCGTTTTGGCTGCGCAGAGCACGGAGATGGACATACAGAAGAAACGCGAGAAGCTGATGTTGCAGCAGATGAAGAGGAGAGAAGAAATGGAGAAGAAGAGGCTGAAGAAGGAGGCAGACGCGGCGCAGAAACGCGATGATCAGAGGTGGGTGGATATCCGCGCACACGTACGAGTGTGTGCTGTGTGTGTCAGGGAGTCGGTGTAGTGTGTTGTACACGGTGCTGTATAGAATCATGGATATTCACTGTGTCCAGTAATTCTTCATTTGTTATGCACCGAAATTGTCATTTTACTACTTTTACAAAAGCTGATCATCTTACTGCAAATCACAAAAAATTGACAGATGTTTCTTCGTGACATCTACACTACACATAAAGTCAACGATAGACTAAAATTTTCTCAATTTTTTGGTGAGAAATTTGACAAAATAAAATTTCACTTGCCTGCATCGTGAGCTGAACAAGTGAGGAATGACTGGTTATGGGTCTTTGTTAAAGTTGCTGTTGTAAGTTAAGCCTCTGTGTTACATTCACACCGTGGTGAGAACAGGTTTTGTCTGGCCTCGTTTGAGGTAAGGGGATTAAATTACCAAGTTTGATAACTATCGTAATGGGGATCTGGCTCTGAAATGGTTCGTTTATGTCGTTGATAAAGGTATAAAGGTGAGTGGAGTTGCACAGATATGTGGGAAATGGGACTTGACTTAGGTGTCTCCTGTTAATCCGAGGTGAACAGAGTCTGTCTGTAAGTCCTTTTCTAGGTCGTCATGGTAACCTGGAAAATGTCATGATGCCCTACCCTAATGGAAAATGACAAAAATAGTTTCCATGAATGGTAAACTCCTGTAAATTGAAAAAAGTGCATAAGCTTTTGGAAACCATGTAAATTTTTATTATTCATTTGACATTTTGCATTGCTATCATTCGGGATTCTCGAGCGGAAAAATTATAAAAGTGTTTGGTGTAAATCGGGTGTTCACTGTGGCCTCTGGTTTGTCCAGAATTCACGACTTAGCAGATGACAAACATGACACGGCTATGCGACATTTTGTGACTGTCAAATATGATTTCAGCCAAAAATGCAAGGGAGCCACGCCTAGGGTGAAAGGGACAGTAAGGCTAGTAAACCGCATCCCTGCCAAGTTATTACTAACTGAAGCGTGTGTTACAGTTTGACATGTTACGAGGTGATAGTCACTTACGGAAGTCCCACATTTTGAGAACCAGTTCTTTCCACTGAATAACTGGCATCAAACTGGTTCTCAAAATCCGGGACCAATGAAAGGGACTAATGCCTATTACAATAACTACAGCCTTGCGCATGCTGATGAGACTTCTTTACTAGTTTTCGTAAAAAATTGAAGAACTTGGTTGGATTGTCCATAGCTTCGTCAAGGTTATGACGAGAACTTGCAAGAATTGCTGACAAAAATAAGCATATTAAATCATTTGAAAATGAGGTGATTAAATTTTCTGCATTTTTTGTTGATTTTCTCAACTTTAAAAATTTGTGTAAACTTATGTATTATTGACATAGTCTCTCTTATTTTTACTTTTGGATACTGGTAAATGAAAATTTCACTAATTCGGTATTGCATGCATCACTACTTTGTGATTTCTGACCTTCATAACTAAATGCACATGTTGGCCTGCTTCTACACCTTGTGCTATACAATTAGAATATTTGCATAACCTCTCATTTGTTAAAGCTTTACCACTCTGTTCCTCGCTAGGCTTGCTTCTGATCTCACGCCCAAGTTGGTTTATTCTCACGGTGTTCAGAGCTAGACTGTTTCTGTGGGTTTTCCTGTGCAATGAAAACAAATTGATTGGTTTAAGCCCAGCATGTCGAGGAGTCTCCGTATTTCCATGTTTCTGTAGCTAGAAGTTGAAACTTTTCCAACACTGTCGTTTCCCATTTAAGCCCTTCCCGCATGTCACGTGATTTTGATAACGGCCCGTCTTGACAAATTTATGACGACATTCTAAAACTGAGTGGGAACGGAATGAACAATGAGACACTTGTACTTGGAATAAGGACCCGGGGACGGTGTCGTATCTGACACATGTTTGAAGCCCCCCATTTTCACATCCCAAGCCAGTTTCATCAAGACCTTGGGACAGATTAGGACGCTCTTAGAGCGTGGTTGTTGTGATCAGTCCCTTTGTAGGAATGGTGGCATGAAACAACCGTTGGTGTTTACAGGATGAAACAGTTGGAGGCAGAACAGAAGAAGGCTGAGGACAAACTGAGACGCGACGCCATCTATCAGCAGTATTTGAACCGCAAAGCCGAGGATGAGGACAACAGCCCTCGCCAGCAGAAACCTCGATCTAGGTCAAGCAAGCAGAAGTCATCGTCCAACAACGGCGTGGACAAGGTCGGACGACCAGAGAGCTACCCGTCTGCTGGTAGGAGTGCAGATAGACATGACAAAGGTTCATACACTTCTTAGAAGGACTTAGTCTGGGATTTATGTGGTGATACATACATTGGTGGCCACTATTTGACTGTATGAGGTTTTTCTGTATGCACTCAATTTGATGACCATTTAAATTAACGAGAAAAGTTTTACGTCTTTTCCTATGCCAGCTTCTTCAAGTTATATCATCCCGTGATAGATACATTACATGTAGATTGAATTTGTGTTACTCTCTCAGGCATACATTGCACACGTTACTTTTGTATTTTGTTGTGTAACACAATAAAGTCAAACTTCGTCTCTGTATTTCTTATTTATTGTTGCATGATGATTTTCTTTCTTTGTTGTAGACAATGGCAACTCGTCGCAGGCTTCGCTGGACTCTGGTCAGATCTCAAGTGGAAGTCTGACCCACAGGGCAGGAAGTCCGTCTGAAAATCGACCTCAGCTGACCTCCCGCAAGGAGTCGGCACTGACCAATCTTTTGGACAGTGGCAGTGATGCCGGGTCGTCATCCAGTGACTACCTGGGTGAGATAGCATTAGCCATTTTCACTTTTAGTAAAGCTTTGTTATTACAAGCTGATACTTTGAATCGTAGTGTTGGCCTTTCATGTTTGCTTTTATGAATATCTAATGCAGGTCCTACTGTCCGGTTAGGTTATATTTATCCCAAGCACGGCCACTGTTAAATTTCAATCGAGCTCAATTTAGAATCTTGTGTGATATTAGGTATGGGTAAAATCAGTAAGCCGGCCTTAGTTTGCTTCTCAGTTTTCAAGAATTATATAGCATGAGTATTGTTTTAATTGGAGCTTAGAAGCAGGGTTCATTTAATTTTATTCAAATGAAATGTCTGTTGGATTTTCTGCATCATCATTATGTTTTAAGGGCGAGATGCCCACTACTGCAAGTCTGATTGAATGTGTGTGTTCGACCAGTGGTCCCAGTGGCTCAGTGGCTGGAGCATGAGCACAGTTAGAAGAAGGTCCTGAGTTGGAGTCCCGCTTGGGGCAGAAATCTTTTCAGACTTATATTCATTAGGTCATGTGAATTGGCCACAGATGGGGTGCTGACCAGACTTAAAAAATGTTTGTCATGTGCGTATTGTGTAATACAAGAAGCAGCTCTACGTTCTTCATTGCAAAGTTAACATCAATGTATGAAGTTTTCTTGGCTTTGAGCAACTTAAACCATGCTTGAGCAACTCATTTGTAGAGCTACGGTGTCAGCGCATTTGAAGCTACGATTTGACTGCTTGACTGCTGGTGTTGTCATGTTAAGTCAGACTTCCCCCTTATATTTCTTCTTTGACTTGGTTCAGGGCCCAAGTTGTTTGTCAAGCCGAGCTCCAAATCTAACCGTCACATCATCATCAACGCCATCAGCCACTGTTGTTTAGCTGGCTGTGTCAATGACGACCTGAAGGCTAAAGTATTAGAGGTTAGTCTACAGAGAGCATCCAGTGAGGTGTACTGAAGTCCTGCTAGAAGGCAGGAGATTTTTATTACTTTTTACACTAAAATCTCTGCACACAATAAAGAGGACAAAGTGAAATTTATTTTTCAATATAAAAAAGTAGCCCCAAATGTTTCATCATTTTTAAGTTCTATACCACAGTTAAGTACCATCTACAAAAGTTGACACGGATCAGCTGACATGGAATGAGTTGTTCCAGTGCAAGTATGTGTGTAAACGGGACTGAACTGGAGCAAATTGACATCGCGGTGACAACTTTTGTGAGAGCAATTTGCGCTAGAACATCTTGCTCCATGTCAATTATGTGTCTGAACGCAAAACTGGGGCAAGGCGGAAAGGATCATATCTACTGCGCTTGTGTAATGACCTAAATACAGGTTCTTTGTCTCTTCATTTGTAAACCTGCGCATGTGCATTCCACTCTCCAGCGTACAACTTCGTCTTGCGATCAATTTGCTCCGTGTCAGCTGCACCGGGCCAAAAGTTGATGTCCAAATGGGACTATAGATACCTTCAAATGTTTTGAGAAATTCTGTGTATTCACAATACTAGAAGTTTTTGAAAAGTGAAAAAGATCAATTTTGGCAGTTATTTTTGCCCGAAATTGGTTATATTTCAATGTACCTCTTTGTTAATTAGCACAAGAGTGGCATGACTTGTCCCACCATGTGCTTAATTTTTAACTTAAGTTTATCTAGGACCTTAATAAATGACCTGAACCTTAACTCGTATCGAAAAAACTACGCTTTATCAACCATTAGAAATATATATTTTCTGAAAGGTAGTAGTTCGAGGATTCTAAAAGTATGCTTCTTACCCTTGTGCTTTTATTATTGTCACATGACCATGTTTTTTAAGTCAAATTTTCATGTACAGGAAAGGTACATTCATAGCAAAATAACCTCTTAGCCGATATTACTAAAACGTTTTTAAATGAAAACTTTACGTCATGTGTGAAAAACGGTGTTAGGAATTTTTACTTAGTTCGGGTTTTAGACCAAACATTAACTTGAAAAACACAAAGCATTTTTGTAAAAAAACAACGGTCTTATTCATTTGTCGATCGGTATGCGAAAACTAGGCATTTCTAAGCAAAATCCTGAGAGCTTTACCGAAAAAAGAGAGCAAGTGGTTAGATGTTTTGTGCATCAGCAGCGAGTAGGTCATGCAGTCATGCATGAAACACCAGATTGAAACTCAAGAGAGCTGTGTTATATATCTTCTTGAAGGAAGTTTTCAAGTCTGCCTGTATTTATTAAGAAAATAGACAATCTTCCATTTGTTACCAAGCAGTCAATATTTTAGACATGTAATGGTGCGGTACAGGTACTTGTTCTTTTGCGTACAAAAAGCTGGGTAAGACTTCCAGATGTTCAAGTCTTTCATTTCTATTTTGTTGTAGGAGATTGCCAAGTCAGACGAGAAGCATTTTGTTATTCTCTTCCGAGACCGCGGCCAGAAATACAGGGCCTTGTACTCATTCTGTCCAGACAGAGACGAGGTCCTTAAGATACATGGCACGGGCCCGAAACAGATCACAAACAAAATGATTGAGAGGTATTTCAAGTAAGTGCTGCTCAATTTTTTACTGGTCAGCTGTAAAAATGTACGTCACACTTTTAATTCTTCGCTTATTTAGCACAC
Source organism: Phoronis australis (assembly GCA_002633005.1). Lineage (NCBI taxonomy): Eukaryota > Metazoa > Phoronida > Phoronidae > Phoronis > Phoronis australis. Next base: position 675,026 of record NMRA01000024.1, on the reverse strand, counting down.
AATATGGCCGACAAGTGAAGTGGTAGTCATCTCGTGTAGCTGCGATATACGTGACGCACACGGTGGGTACATATCAATGCTCCACGTTGCTCTTTGTATTGGATCTGCAATTAAGTTTTCTATTTTGAAATTAACTCGTGTTTTTTGTCCAAACATTTTTGCTTAAATCTAAAATATCAAAAGAAAAATAATTTTTAGACACGTGCCTACCATACATGTCAATTACAAGTTTCTTGCTCGTGAAATAAGATTTTCAAATTTCATGTCATTTGTTATGTTTTACAAATTATTGAGAAAGGAGACTGGGTAGTGGTTCACTTAATGAACCTTGACATAGAATAAGAACATCTACAAATTTCAAAGTTTGAATTTCAAAGTTCTATTTTGTTACGTACCAAGTCATAGCATCGTTTTAAAAAAAATGTTTTTTATACCTGCCTTGCCTTTTCCATTTTTTTGGAAATGATGTGATCCCTAGAAAAGTAATAGAACAAGGCATCGTGCTCATTGTGACCAATGATGTGCAAAATTAGAATGCCCTGGCTTCAATATTGTTAGAGCCATAGACATCACATGTCTGTGGTTGGAGCATTTTGAAGATATTTTGATTTTTGTTTTTTTAAGTTTCCTGATGCATCGTGGATATTAAAAGTATAACATTGATTATAATAATAATATGAAAAAAATTATGATTGATACAAATATGTTTTCGAAATTTCATCTTTCTATGTTATGCTGTTTAGGAGTTATTAAGCCTTGAAGTTGGTCGTAAAGAAAAACAACCGTGATAAAAAACGCTAGAATAATATTACTCTGTGTTTGCGTAATAATAATAATGATAATAATAATAATTGCATTGGCTAGGTATTTGTGGTCAGGCATATGTTCTTGTCGGTTGTCACATCACACAAATTCATAAAATACTGCGAAGAATGTTCACTCTGGTGCTGCTAAACACGTCAGTTGCTCCCTTCGGATTCCTATTCCAGCTGTGTGCCAGATGTAACCTATGCCTAGTCACGTGAAAACGGATTTAGATTCTATGGAGTTTCAAAGCAAGAAAATTTGGTGTAGTAAACTTTCAACATCCATCCGCAAGAGTTATCAACTCATAAGTTGCAGTTTTGGTGGCACACATGTTTGCTATTCTCTGTAGGTTACAGCTCATGCGAAGCTTTACAAGAGCGTACATCACAAAAAATTCTTTTCAAACCGTTGTCTTCCACTTTCAGATACAATTCAGGAGGCAAGAGTTTCGCAGAAGTGGAGTCCACTAAGCACTTGTCCGTCTCCATCGACGCCATCACCATCAAGGACTCACTGTGGGCGAAGAAACCGGTAGCGACCAAAAAGCCAGGAGGATCGCATCGCTAATGGCAACCTCGATCAGCCTTTGTTATTGTCTCACCTTCAACATCTTGTAATCGCTGTATTAAGCCAAGATAACTCTCGTTGCTGATACATGTGACCTACATGCAGCTTTAGGACACACTGTGCATGTACCATTTTGGTGGTAGCTTACGTAGATCGTTCAACAGCAGCAGATATGCGTTGGTATTCATTTGATTGTTGGTGTTGTGGATTTCTAAAGTAGGACCTGAATAGTGAATGCATCTTTAACAATGTGCCACTGGCATCATTGGTGACATCTGGGCAATGAGTGCCGTCCCACGAAATGGCAGTCGCCATGACGACTATTTAACGGGATGTCATTGTCTCGAGTTTGCGCAATGTTGTCTCAATACTGCTAGCTTCCCTTGTTGTAGTTGGGTGATTACACAGTATTGGTTCCCTACGTTACGTGCAAAAATACTGTGGAACTCATTTCCACATAACTGTTTCGAGAGGAGACATGTCAAATCATCACCATGAAGCGACAAAAAATGTAGTAGACTAGACTAAACAAATTGAGTGGACGCTCAATATTTTTTCTGATAACGGAGGAGACACACGCTGTGGAATTGCCTAGTTGTGTATATACCGACATGAAATGTTGTCATTTGTATAGTTTGTCTGTTGTAGTTTAGACAACTTCTGTTAATTTTGTGCTTCCTGCCAAAGCTATACTTTATTACATTTCTCGTCACTTGTTTTCGTGTTCACCGACTTTGCCATGTGGTTCATCTTGTGCGACTATCTGACTTTACATTTCACAACATTTTGTCTCTATGGTCACAATACTTTCCAAAATTTCCACAATTCATTTGGCATAATCAAAATTATTGCAATATCACGTAAGGAAATTAATTGAAAATGAATCTAAATAATTTCATAATTTATGAAAAAATTGCCCTTTTGACTTGAAAATGTTGTCTTTTTGAAAATTGTTTTGTGGAAACCATTATTCGAAAGTTAATACATTTTGTGAAAATACTTCACGTGTATTGCCCTAAAAAGTTGTGAAAGTGATTTCCATTTGCCCTGGTATTAAAACATGTTGATGCATTGAGTTTTTTGTTTATTTTGTTACATTTTATATTGTTGTGAGAGGTGTACTTAATTACTTCCTGTAAATATATGTAGTTGTTATTGAGCTAAGCCCAGAAGTTGTACATTATTTTTTCACATAATTTATTGTTTCAAAATTTCCATTTTGTTGAGAATTGTTTATTCAGATAAATATTACTTCTAAATACATTGAAAAGTTGTATACTTGGGTGAGGGGTATTTTTAATGTCATTGGCCACTTTCACTGGAGCTCGAACAATAACAACTATAGATGAAATTGAACTATTCACGGCAACCTCTGACCTTTGAACTATTCTGTTACTTTGTCTACACTGCAGTCTGGGTTCAGTGATTACACTGATGTGAGTGTTTCAACTGCTTATTTAACTGTGCATTTCATTCTCGATTTATTTGCACTTCAAACAATTTCGAGTTGAGCAGCATTGAATTGCTTGTCACTATGCACAAGATTCCGTTCAGGCCCACAGCAAATTCATGGTTCCAAGTGAAAACAGCCAATGCTATTGATAACGAGCATTTAACAATCAGACAAACTGCCACTTTCATACTGAGTGAAAGGCAAGATTTTTAATGAACAATGGTCACACAAGATCTGAATTTATATGAGATTACAATATTCTCAAATAGCTAATGCAACATTTATCGATGTAATGCTTTTATGACGTAATAAAAAATTAATGTAACAGTTGATGTTAAATTATGTTTCCTTGGAGTGGAATGCAATTTTACCCGCTGCTGTTTTAGCTCTGGTTTGAGTTCCGAAGAGTGCAGTGCATAAGCTTGCACTTGCTGCGAAAAACCTTCATTGTTGAAACGTGTTTTTACTTGAATCAGTCGGCCAAATCCATCTCAACCCTATCTAAATAATCTTGATTCTATTCTGTAAAGCAGGCAGCCTTCTGAAAGCAACGGAAGGAATTTAAAACACAGGTTTGATGTATGAGGATGGTTTACGTTTAAGGATCGTTCTTTTACAGTCGCGTAATCCGAAATTTGCTACTTTTTGCTTCCCCCCCAATATTGGCATTGAACGGATGGAGTCAGTCAGTCGGTACTGCTGGGGGATATAAAAAGTATAGTAAAAAGGCCAATTCATCCCCACCTACATCCAGAAACTGAAAATCACGAAAGAGGTTGAATTCTAAACAAACTGGTCTAAAAATTTCCCTTAAAAGGATACGGTGCAACTGATTTCTACCACCCAAAGGAATTCTGGGTGTCACCTATTAATAATAACAAGCATTGCACCATCTTGAAATGATTGGACAACCGACTGTCAAAACTGGGAGCTCTTTGAGCAATCTTTTTCATGTCAACGCAACTAAATGATATGTTTGGGGAGGGAAATTATTTTTTAACATGGTATATACAGTTTGGAAACATTTTTGTGTGTTTGAGTAACTTGGAGTAAAATTTCCATATCGGTAGTGAATGTCAGTGAATACGAATAAGCAGGAAATGTCACTGTAAGGTTGTGTATGATCAACAAGCATTTAGACACTTTACATAAAGACAGGTATAGTAATAAGCTTTGTCAAAGTATATTTTTTCTAAAAGTACAAAGCCGGGAGACTTTGGTTTTTAACTTTAATTATGCCAATCTGTCATCAACTGGGTCACGTGACACGTCTTTTTAGTGAAACGTAGCAAAAAGGAAAGGAACATCCATACCAAAAGAACGGTATCAAAAACATGACCAAATTGCATTTAACATAAATTTCCAAGCTCAAATCACAAAAATCATGGTACAGTTTTCTAAAACATCATTTCGTTTTTGTTTTAAGCAACCTTTTTCATAAAAGTCCTATTTATATGACGCTTCATGCAAAAGTAGAACGTTAATGTTAAGTATCAATGCACGGATCCACCGACCACAGTACAGCCAACAAGGTGGGGGTCAACCATTCAGGCCCATTTTTAGTCTAATAAATCACATTGGGGATGAGAGAAATTGGGTGAAGTATGACACCACAGAATTTGGTGGTTTTGGAGATACCGGGGTAGTCTTAAATCTGGGGGGAGGGCAAAATGAGGCAATTTCTTGATGCAAAATGAGCCATTTGATTACTGTAACAATTTCTAATGCAGTTTCTGCTTCAAACTGAATCTTTTCTGAATTATTTCGAGATCACGTGATAGGTTCATGACTCATGTAAGCCTGAAAAACGGCACCGACAGTAAAATATCGGTTACCATGGTAACACTAGAACTGTTTCAGTGGAGGTACATTTCATGCTTGTGAAAAACCAGCAGTAAGTTATGCCCTTATATTTAAGCTGCTCGAACGAGAAAGTTGAAAATATGATAACATGGCACTGATGTAGAAGACTCCATGCCCTTGAAAGTAATACAAAAAAACTTTGTCAGCCCTACATGCAGGCTTGGGGAAAGATGTCCGAGTTTTCTTATTTTCAGACTGTACATCTGTATATTTGTCGTGTAAAGCCATCACTATTTGTGCGCCGTTTGTACGCACTAATGCCGGAGTATAATACAACAATTATTAACACGTTGGTTTACTTAAAGGCGAAAGCAACCTTTATCATGTCATTTTTAGCAAAAATAAGGTACGTTGATTATCTCAGATATATTTTTCACTTAATTAAAGCTTTTAGTAATTTAATTAATTCCTCGTACTCTACTATTTACTGTGAGGAGATGTACTACTTTGGTTTTAATGCTGTTTTTCTAAAATTGTTGTCACTACTTTCCATCGACGAGTATTCTACAACAAGCTTGGTTGTTAGAGAACTCAATTACGTTGTACTTAGGGATTGTTTAGTTTATATTAATCTGAAAATGGCTGGAGTCGGCGACCCTTATCACAGTGACAGTAGTGACGTGAGTAACGGAGACATTGTTCCATGCTGTGATGACGAGGAATTTTTTCACGGCCAGTCAGTGGGTGGGTATATGTTTGAGCCCGAGTATAATGAGGCAGAGTACTCACAGGCACAACTGTCCCACTTTCCCGAGTGTCCCGCGACACACTCCCACTGGATGGTGACCAGAGCACCTATTAAAACTTCCAAGTTTCCTAGTTTGTGGAAACTTGCAAAAGTATCCCTTTCACACAAAGGCGGTGCTACTGAAAATGTAAACAATTACAGACCAATTTCAATTTTACCGGTCTTGTCTAAATTGTTGGAAAAGCATGTTCACAATACCTTTTATTCATTTTTGACTGAGCATGATTTAGTAGTTGCATCTCAGTCCGGTTTAGGAAGTGACTACTCCTGTAAAACTGCCCTCATTAATATTGTTAACGGCTGGGATCAGGGTGTAGATAGTGGTCACAACGTTTGTGTAGTATTTTTGGATTTTAAAAAAGCTTTTGATCTCGTTGATCACAATATACTTCTAAGAAAATTGTTAATTTACAAGGTGGGCATGGTCTCCTTAGATTGGTTTAAATCATATCTCTCAGGGACTGAGGTGCCAGGTTGTATCCCTTGGTGGACATCAGTCTGAGTCCCGAGGTATCACACACGGTGTTCCCCAGGGATCCATCCTGGGATCTCTGCTGTTTTTACTTTTTACTAAATGATCTCTCTTTAGTCTGCGAAAACACGGTTGACATGTATGCAGATGATACTACTTTGTCGCTGATCGCTGTAAAGGACAGACTCCAGTCTGATCTGGATAAGGTTGCGATCTGGTGTACTGATAATAAAATGGTAATTAATGCTGAAAAAACAAAATGTACGAGTATTGCCACAGAGCACCGCCATAGTAGAAGTAATCTTGAGCTTAACCTTGCTATTTCCAATGTGCGCCTCAAATATATTGACAGTGAAAAGTTATTAGGTGTTACTGTAGACAAGACCCTCAGCTGGTCTAGCCATATAAATGGGACTGCGTCCAAAATTAGGCAGCGCCTTGGTCTTCTCCGGCGTATATCACCATTTCTTCCCACAGAAGGGCGTCTGCAATATTTCAGCGCTTGTGTATTCCCTCTGTTCGTCGTTTATTGTAGTACAGTGTGGTCAGGATGCAATGCAAAATTAGTTTCCTCTTTATTGAAGGCTCAGAAGCAGGCGGCCAGACTTGTTCTAGGTGTGCCTTTTGACACTCCGTCAACTCATATGTTTAATAGACTGGGGTGGCTCCCTATTAACAAATATTTTATATATAGGCGTTTGTGTATGATGCATAGGTGCTTTCACGGTAATGTACCGACTTATCTATCTCTTAATCTCGTACTTCTTCGAAATAGCCACCAGATCAGGACAAGATTTTCTGCCTCAAACAATTTGGTTTTGCCCAGACACAGAACATCGTTTTATTCTAAGTCCTTCTTTATTCAGACGATCAAACAGTGGAACAATTTGCCTAATAGTCTTAAGGATGCTGATTGTTATGATAAGTTCAGACACCAACTCATCAGTTACCTGTGGTCTTCATAGATGTCCCTCCTTTTTGTCTTTCCAATATACAGTATTTACCGAAAAAAATTATTTATTTATTTATCTCTAATTCAATTTGTTTATCCAATTTGTAAATACTATTTTATTTAATGTATCTTATTGTATCTTAATTTAATCTGTTTATCTAACTTAATTTAATTAATTTAATTTCTTGCTGCAGAGAACCATACTGGATATTAGACTTTGGTTAAAGCATGTTTTACATTTATTGTAATTTTATCCTCTCTTTAAATAAAGTTTTTTTTATTATTATTAACTGCTTATATCCCGCCGTGTGACTCCCTCACCACACACCTGGCACCTTCTTAATATCTCCAATACTTCAGACAAGTCCACAATAAACTTATCAAAGTTTTTTTTTCCATTTTCACTAAAATTCCACGTTTTTTCGTGTACCCATTGTCCAACAATGGGTGTCATTTTAGAGGTGACAAAATGGCTGACCATTCTGATTTGCAGTGTTCACTGGGTTCATGTTTTTACAACTATTGTGATGAAGTGTGTGGGACATCAAAAGAATACCCAAAAGAGAAACAGTGCCGGAAGTGCTCTGCACATGTGTGAAACCTATTAACAAACAGCATAAAATGAGTACGAGACCTGACTGTGTGTTCAAGACACCGGGCTTTTGTCTTGGAGTTGAAATTAGTAGACTGTGCAAACATCCATTTCATAGCAGTAGCTCGCGTGCGAAGCCTGAAGTGAAGATGTCGGTTGAAATGAATGTCTGAAGTCGACTTTACTGGAACAAAACTATGTGCTTGCCCCCATTAGATCTGTTCAGTACTGCTTTGTTTGAATTTGAAGTTGTCACATTACGGTAGTATTTTGGTGATAATAGTGAGTTTTATAGGTCCCTGATTTGAGAACCAGTTAGTCCCACTAAATAACAGGTATTAATCTCAGGAACGGGATCAGAGTTTTACCCAGCAGCTCACACACCCGCCCATTGGTGTGCGGGGCAGATGCCGAATTTGGTGGGCAACATTTGCCACGGTTGGTGCCCCGGCGGGTAACATCGGGCAAATTCTCAAAGTAGCTGGGCACTTATATTGTTTCCGAGCTCAACAGCCACTCCTGTCTGGAGCGCCCCACCCCGCCCTCCCCCCATCGGCACGGCGGGCGAACCAAAAATCCTAGGTTATACCCTGCTGTGGAAGTATCTGGATGTCTTTTCAGGAAATTCACAAACTGACTGACCATGCATGTATTACACAAATGTAAAACAGATGTCAACCAGCAGTGTTACTTGTTTTTGAACAGCATAGAGACGAAGCTTTTTATTGTGTCCACTGGTGAAATTCAGTAGGCCTGCATGTCACTATAAACAACAGATGAACAGTCTTGAGTTGCTAAATCAAGAGATTTACTTGTCCTGTGGCTGTTGTTGGAGACTAGGTTAGCCTAGGGCCATTCAGTACACTTAGTGTTTTGTGTCAGTTGTACGTTTAGTGCGAGAATATGTGCAAAACTCATGTAGTGGCCACATGTTGCAAGCGGAAAATGCAATATCATATTGGCTCTCACCGCTATGCGTCTTGTTTTCAGTTCATTACAGGAAGTATTTTTTTATATATCTATTGAGGAACGATGAACTCAAAGCATTCTAAATTCCAACTTTAACAGACACCCTGCATGCCACAATTTCTTTTCACTTCCGCTGAAATCGGTGAATTGCTGAACAGACTGTGCTAGAACCTATGACGTCACCGGTTAAGTACAGCACCTCCACTTGTTTGAATATTGCCACATGAATCGCTTACCCTGACATAAAAACGTCCTAGTATACTTAGGAAAAAAAAAAACTTCCTGGTCAGAGTCCCCAATGGTAAATCCAGGCGTGCGTTTAGTAGACGCTAGGACCTACGCTAGGACCTAGCTAAAACCTAGTCAAAGTCACATGTTCTCTTTTAAAATACACGGCAATATCTCACGTAATCTCGCGAAGTCTTGCTTTTTAGCGAGGTCCAGTACTAATAGTTACAAATATTCTTTAATTCCCCTTCCCTACTCCTATACCGGACGCTCCGTAGATTAGTATAGTTGCCAACCCAATAGCTCCCATAGTGAACCCTGCAATGTTGATTACTGTAGTTTTTTTGTTGAAATATATTAAATATGACCAGGAGAACAAAATTAGCTCGGTTGCACTTAGTGCAACTTTGAGCATTTTTTACAATTCAAGATGGCGGATTCCGCCATTTTGAATTTCGACCCACATTGGTTTTTTCAATTTGATGACAAACAGGGTCATGCAATACATTGTTTATACCATTTTCGGTGATGGGGAGTCCATTTCTGGTGTTATTTTATTAATACGCGGTCATTTTCAAGATAAAACCAGAGGTCAAAGGTCAAAACTGCCTAGCAGCCTTCTGAAATTTAGTTTTTTATCTCAATATTTTCCGCTTTCTTCGTTAACCTCTTCAAGATTTATTTTCAAAATGCTCACTATTACATACATGTACTATAGTGGGCCAAACAGTTTGCTCACAAGTTTCATGAGGGTTGTATTGGCACAATTGAGAAAGCATATGGCATGGAAATGCTCATACGCTCAACAGTTCAATGCTGGTGCGTCTAGTATGCTTACTGCCCATTATTCCAAAAGAACACTACTCCAAAAAACCTCTACTGCGAAAAGAAAACGCTACTCCGAAGAAACCCACGCCTCCTCCACATATGAACGCATTTGTTCATTTTATAACACAAATACATGCGCCCACCCAGTCTAAAATATGGGGAGGGGCTAAAATTGTTGGCAATGTGGACCTTTTACAAACAAAAAATGTAGGACTAAAAAAACGGGATATCAGGTTCAGGGCTATGAATTATGCATTCGCGCCTTTTTAGTGGACTTTTGTCTCGTTTTGTCGGACATTTTGTTGTTTTGAGGCGGAACTTTTTGTCCACTTTGCCAAATGGGGGGCTCATTCGAAAGATTATTGTCACGGCGTGACAATAACGGACTCTGCGCGTGCGTATTACTGGAATTATTATGGGACGTTACTGACAGCAACCAGTTTACTAATATGAAAAGGAATTCTTTAAAATTGTAGGAGAAATTACATATTAATTTTTTAATGACCTTTCCACTAATTGACCTCTTCCGGTGCAATATGAGCGCCGATGAGGGAGTAATTGTTAACAACATGTCTGCTGGGTCCTCAAGCAGTTTTGTCGTACCACTGACATTCATTATTTTGGCAATTTCTCGTAGAATTTGTCCTTATGAATGCATTTAAAAATCTGTTTAAGTGATCCTGGTGAAAGGCCAAACCATGATACGGACAAGTGCGTTAATGTGAACGCATGGATACGACATTTGTTCTTTGCTCACATCACCGCTTCTCAAAGAATAGCTGAACAGGAGTAATTGCGCGCACTAGCTGCACGGCGAATTACCATTTTCAATATTTTTGAGTTTTGAAAATGTTTGTACAAGATGACAACACAGCTTTATGCTGCATTTTGTGTGTCAAAGGACCGCCTTTCACTTTTCATTGATTGAAAAGGTGTTTCAAGTTCAAATTTTACACATTTTCCTTTCAAAAATTCAACATTTCATTTTTCTAAAACTCGAAAGCGTCAAGTAGAAGTTGAGCAAAAAGAGCAGAATGAATGTGAACAAAACTTTATGGAAAAGTACACATGCACCCGTGAAGATGGTTTTGTATATGTTTATGTAATACATATTTCATTGAAGACACAACTTTGATCTGTTTTTACTAGTTTAATTTCAGTTCTTTCAAATTCTCTAAATAGAGATCTTGTCTTTACATCACAACAGTGCAATAAAAATCCGAAGGTCATCAGTAGGTAACATAATTTAAAAAGCGATATTTCGAGACACACATATCTAATCTTCAGTCAACTATTTACAACTAGTTCACAGTGAAACGCACATCAGAAATGACAAATGCAACATAGCACGTGAAGTTGGCATGCGCAACTATGACGATAAAAAACACACATGCATAAATATAGACACGTTACTGTGCAGCATAATGTACAGATCACCTATGATAAGAGTCCTTCGAGTTGCAGTTAGCTGCTTATTCAATCTGGGTTTTTCAAACATTAGAAGCGACTCTAATAATAACTCGTCAAGAGATTGTTGACAATACAGTAATCAGATACATTGAAAATGATGTACACAGGTTACGAACATTAGAGTGGCTTCTAATAATGAACCAACTGAAATTCATTTTCTCCAACTTGACGGTTTAGTCAAGCCAAAAAACGGGTCTTAGCCTTGGTGCGGGAAATATACTGCTTTAGGTCGATTTGGCTAAAAAAACTGAACAAGTAAAATCTTCACAAAATTAGTGTCACTAAAAACACTCATGCTTGAGTAAACTAAATTATTTATCAGAGCTCGGCAAAAATTGTCGTTCTACCATTGCTGCTAAAATTGTGTTGCGTTCTTTTGGGTCGGCTTTCATTGGCCAGTTGTTGTTCCCTTCCACAAAGATAGCTGCGTACATGGCACAACGAATTATCGGAACTGGTTTCATTTCGTTGTATGTTTTTAGTATTTACCAGCAGACCGAATTTTAGAATAAGTTTTGCTGCTGCGAAGCTGTCAACATCTTCCGAAAAATGTCGCAAAGTTTTAGAAAATGGCCGGCGCGTGCGCGTGTCACCGAGCGCGACAGATTTTTCTTTGTTACAAGAGGCAAAGAATAATGCAAGAAAATGACGTTTATTAGACAGGGCCTTAGGAANAGGAAGCGGGGGGGGGGGGACAGTCGAAAAAAGAAAAAAAGACTGCTAATTAACGAGTCAATATACCACCTGACCCACAAAAAATTGCAGCAAAAGGTTTTACAGTGGTTTTATGCTCTACTGGGTATCCTTGTTAACAAGAAAAAAGTCTACCAAAATCTGATTACCGGAAATGGGTTAAAACTGCGTCATTTCCAAGATGGCCGCAACGACGTTTCGAAATCATAACTTCTTCAATAATCGAGATAGAGACATCATTTTTGGTTTTGGTCTATAGTTTTAAGGGGTGAGCAACTCACTGGTGTGCATGAAATTAAGATATGATCACAATTAGATATGAAATTCAAGATGGCGGCAAAAATTCAAGAACGAAAAACCACTGTCTTATCCCCTATAACAAAAGTATGATTGAATGTGACTGGTTCTGATTGAATGATCTTAAAACATTTAGATTTGACTGAATTCTGGTTGAATTATTTTAAAATCTGAGCATTGCATTAAAATTTAAGCTATCAAATGTTTAATCCAAAGCACTGTCTTTGCATAAAAGTAAAACATTTTCTAGTATATATTTGTTTGCAACTGGTTTTTATTTAAAAAATCCAAACAAGGAAACTAGAAGCCCACGGGAAATTATCAACATCTGTCTGAAGTGCTCCACAATCAGCCGCAATTGTGCAGATCATCGACAATCTTGAGAAGAAGAAGTCTGAACTTAGTACACAGTCAAAAACGAGTCAGCTGTGAAGATGCTCCATACTGCTTGGGCAATGATCAAGGCATATCGGTCTTGGAATGATCACTTGCAAGCTGTTGGTGATATGCCTTGCTAATACTTATTATTTGCTGCAGCTGGACACCACAACTACCTGAAATCAGCTTACCTCTACATATAAGAAATGGCTGATATGAAGAGCAAACATACAGATCAGGGGCGGATCCAGGATTTTGAGTTAGGGGGGGGGGGCAAGGCAGAGTATTAGCCAGGANGGGGGGCAGGGCAGCATATTAGCCAGGATTTTGCCCGACAGACATTCGCACATCCGAACTGCCTAATGGAATCTGGGAGAATTTTAGGGGGGCCATGGCTCCCTTGGTCCCCCTCTAAATCCGCCACTGCAGATATGTATGCGAAGGTTCAAAAATGGGTTTCATGTGATTCGGAGAACAAACCAGTTTTGGACAGGCCTCAGCTGAGATCTAGCCATTCAACAAATTACTAAATGCGATCGCTAAAAAGCACAGGCGGCTTGACTCATGGCAGTAAGATGGCAGAAGAGCGGCGAGTATTGTGGACACTGTCGGTCCCCGTAATGTCAGAGGTGAACATCACCTTGTAGGACTTCAATGATTTCACGTACACAACAAGCGAACAACACAAAGAAGCAACTGGTGCCAGAATTGAAAGAGATGCATACGACTTTGCGAAGATATAAGCACAAAGCTGACCGCTTTTTCAGCCTTTTCCTCACACCCTGCGCGATGCAATGTTTTCAAGGCACACAAAATAAAGTGCCCGCGTCTTTGAACAACGACTCTTGGTTTGGAACTGGCACTGAACTTGACGTCGTCAACTCTTTCAACTGGGCACCCATTCGTAGACGTTCGAACAACTGACCACGAAAATGAAATCGTCAACAAACAGGACGGGGAGAAAATACTTCCCACTTTAAATACATTTGGAACAATGTGAAAATTCCGACGTCTAAAACGCAATTCTGGTGAACTGAGTATTCAATAAAAACGGTCAGTTTGGCCTACCTGTACTAGTTTTCACTTTGAAGTGACTTGTCTCCAAGTTCAAAGTGTTGACGCCTTATTTATAGAGAACGCTGAACGGTATCTCGTAAAAAGGGGCCAACTTTGCAGCGATCAACATGTAGACTGAAGTTTTTGCCTCGGCCGCCATTTAACATTAGCGTGCGTAAGTTTTACGGTTTTCCTTTTGTAGCATAGCCTCAGTTTCTGCCGCCGTTTTGTAAAAAAATATTACTTTAAAACATTAAAATTCAATCGGTTGGTTAAAGTCACTATTTCCTTTACTTTCGCCTGCTTAGATCACAAATTGAGCTTTGCCAATCGAAAGACATCACTAAAATTAACTCTTTTCGTAAATTACAGCCATGTACATACTCTCGTTATTTTACTATTAATTTTTTTAAATTTATAAAAAGTGGGCGGACCTTCAGCCAAACCTCATTATTTATGCGGGGTTGCCAGTGGAGAGATTACCCATAATGCACACGAATCAGCTGACGGAAGAGAAACATGTCAAGCACAAGCGGTCGAGGTGAGTTAGTTGTTTTGGGACTTCTTGCCAGCTAAACAAGAAATCGGAATGTACAAACATTTGGAAATCACAGCTTGATTCTTACTCGTAAACAACAAGATTAATTTGTTCTGAACCTCGGTTCTCTCAACTATTTCTGTCGCTATCCCGAGTCATTCGAAATCGACGTATCCGTGTACTTGTCTATATTACATAATATACAGGCTTGTGTTCAATTTTAAACCTGCAATCGAGTCTTAGTGATTCATGACTTCGTCGAGCTTGGTTGTTAACGTTTCCTCTTCTGGGAGATTATGTGCAACTCGGAGGTGCACGATATCAGTTGCTTACGAAAAATAAGTTTCCTGCGTGACACTGTGATGTTCAATTTCCAGGCCCTGGGACTGCATGGGTTTGCAATTATAGAGCTCTGAACCTAGTGCATGGGGTAGAAACGATTCCATGGCTGCATCTCTAAATTACATTGGCGGATCGAGGATACCATAAGGGGGGGGCAACATTTTGTTTTGGGCAAGTGTGGTTTACAATTGAATGCGAGAACCCAGCCCGAAAAATTGGGTTGCTCGAATTTCTGGTCCTCGTACTTCAAAGCTAACAGTGGACTAAAAAAACAAAAAGATGAGAAGGCGTTTATGCAGGTCCCCTGATACGATCGGGTCCGAGCCCCCTGTCCCCCCCCTAAATCCGCCTATGAATTAATCCAAAACCCAATCCTAAACCAGTAGAAGATTTCCAATCTGATAGACATACAGTGGTTGTCTTTGTACTTGTTGGCAAATAAATCATACAACAATACAAACAAAAGTTATGAAAATTGTTCTCATTACTGTGAATGTTGTCACTGAATTACTCTCACTTCAGGGTCGAATCTGTCGCATGAATAAAAGAAGGAATTGAGAGACCTAATGTTGGATGTCGCCAAGTAAGACCCCCGCGTCTAGAATTTAGGCTACCAGAGGTCACTTCACTGGATCATTACCCAGCACCATCAGAAGATCCATCATGGTGCCCGTGTCACAGGTGTCAAGAAATGCCAACCAGAAATAAAAGTGTGCTGTGGGAAGCAATCTGCTAACTGCGTTTCATTATTACCTGTAAGTATTCACTAAACCGTTATTTAAAAATTTAATCACTACAAAGTTTTTAGTATTGACTACATATATCAGTGGGGAACATTTTACAAAATTGTTTAGTACTTTTTTGGTCTGCTCTTTTTCATTTTTAAGGTGATTCATATTAATGTCACCAGGACCTCAAAGACTCCTATAGCTACTTTAGTTTTGAGTCTTCAATTGGTTAAAACAGATATACAGCCACACAATTCATATCACTTTTTGAAGAAAAACAAATCTTTGGCCAAGAACTCAAATCAAATCTCAGTAGCAAATCCCATCCAAAACCAACCAAATGTCAATTTACAAAAATATTGGTGAGTTCAGTCTGCAATAATGAAAATAATTCTATACGTTTTGATTGTCCAATATAGGATGTCAACCCCAATCAACCAGTTGTTGTTGTACATAATTCATTTAGACAAATGTTCCTTATCAAATCTACAGTAATGCGAAACCGCACGATAATGTATTTTACCAATGCTTTCAGGATTTCCAAGTGTTTTGCCTGGAGAAGGTGTACTTGCCTTAGACAAGCTGCAACGAAATGTGATGACACTGAAGCCAGAGACTGATTAGAATGCGTCTAACTGATATCAGGCATACAGAAACTTTATCTTGGGGCAACATGGACATCTTGGGAGACATGTGGACAGAGTTGCACAGTTGTGTTTGGACAAAAATATTCACAGACTTTATTGGGACATACAGGCTACACAACAATTGTAGCTGAGCACTGAAACCTGCTTGTGCACAATTGTTACTTTGCGAGATGAAAGCACAACTGTCAGAGTGAACTTTTTATTTCTTAGTCTAGTATAGAAAGTCCATTTGGATTTTAACTTGCAACAAGAACCTAGAGCATTCTTAAATTAGTTACGGTCATGTAGGGCAACGGCCCCAATTTCGAAAAACCAGTAATGGATTAACTTTTCAAAATAAAGTAAAATACTAAAATCGACTTCCCACCTAGTTCTCTGCAACAAATTAATGCTCTGTAACCATCGAAAACCCTCAAAACTTGGAGGAAATTTTCAAAAAAAATTTCAACGTCTGCTAAACAGTAAAAGCATGACGTACGCTTTTAGCAAATTGCATGCAACTGTGGGAAAGGCCACCGACCAAGGAGCACAATGTCTAATTTGTGAGATAGGGGTATGAGTTTTTAGTTGATTCCTGCTTTTGTCTTTCCTGATTAACGCCAATGATGCATTAGCAGGTGACAGAAAGATGATTGGACAAAATTAACAAAACAAGATGTCCTTTCAATAGACATAGTCTCCTGGTTGTTTGGCCATGGCCCATAATCAGAAGTTGCAACATTTTCTGATTAAAAGTTCTATAGCTTTTGCAATGACCAATCGCGAGTAATCTGCTACTCATGTAACACACCTTACTTACAAGCACAACCTCTAACCCAACAGCATAGCCATTCAAAATATATATTGTAATGTTCAACACCATCACTCTCAAATTCAAGATTTCTAAATGCAGGTTTTAATATGAATGTGAATTGCCTAAGCAGTAAAACATCACTAAAAACATAATTTTACGTAACACAGAAGCTTTATGGTGACCCTTGTATACAAATATCCGCCTCTCTATGACCCACCTGAAGACAAACCACTGACTACACATTTGGCTGAGAAAATAATTAAGAATCAAGAAAACTATCCAATGGTAATACAAGTTAAACTGGTATTACCAGTTGTATCTTACTCACCATGTAGAAAGTGTTTCTGTAAACCAAACGCTCCATAAAGAAATTGTTTGCACAAAGTTAAGGTTCAGGGCTTGGACTGATCATTGACAGGTGATGTATCATTCCACAAATTAATACTAGGGACTTTTGGTATAGAAGTCAAAATAATGATCAAAAAAGAGACATAAAGAGGAAATTGGAAATATAATAAGAGGAAATCAAAACCAAAAGAGAGTAAATCCTCTTAAAAGAGGAAAATTACAAGCCTTGACAGTTTCCAAATTGACACTACACAAACTGCCCATGGCAGAGTTTGAAGGTCGATGGCCTGACTGAACATGTTAACTTCTGCATAACTGGATGTATCATGACTATAAACCAAACTGTAGTACCAGATGATCCTCTGCAACAAACTAACTGAATAACACCCAGTTGCCATATCATCTTAAATAACCTCTGTCAGGCAGCTTCTCTGACGCATTGACTTCTACTGATGGCAATCATTCGAAGACGGCAATGTTGTCAGACAACAAGCGGGAGTCATTTTGCTTTTATGTTCATGGAAGCAGTGCATGTCAGACATGTCTTTTAACCGGGTTTTCACAATCATCAGCTCGTCATAGCTCTTAGAAGCCTTCACCAGAATGGACAACCATCTCCTGCTCTTCTTGTTGAAGATAAG
Source organism: Phoronis australis (assembly GCA_002633005.1). Lineage (NCBI taxonomy): Eukaryota > Metazoa > Phoronida > Phoronidae > Phoronis > Phoronis australis. The sequence continues at coordinate 657,616 of NMRA01000024.1, read as the reverse complement.
TTGCTCCCCTAGAAATAATAACAATTGTTTCAATGTCAGTGCCAGACACGAAAATGAATGCAGCAGCATTGATTTACCCTGAAACATGAAGAGTGTGAAACATATGAAACTCTTCAAACAATTAGTACATTATGCACCTCTTTCAGTGTTATAGAAACTTTTTCGAAGTTGTTTCAAACACTGGATAACATGTTTTCGTTATTCAAAATATAAAAATATACTACATATAGTTAATTAAGTGATTAGAGTTTCACACCTTTCAAGAAGAAAAAACAATACAAATAACAGCATTTGTCACAGGGTGGCTGAATTGTTCCCCACCACATATTAGCATTTAGCAGGTGGTTCATAAACGATTTAAAGAATAGGGCGTTCAACATGAGTTAGTTTTCTAATTAATGAAGGCATCTATGACCAATGACTCTTGACTATTTCTATGACCTTAAGTCAAATCGCTGTTATGGTGTGGAATGTTACTGTGGTCTGTAATAAAGTCTATCCCATCTTACACCATGTCTTAACTTTCTTATTCGGCCAGGACAGTTAGCTTCCAGGGCTGTTGTTAGCTAAAAAATGGTACACTTTACTTGGGCGTCCAAAAGCTAAATAGGGCAACCTACCTAATGTGTCTAAATTTACGTCGGGTTGTGTAGTTGGACACCCTAGATGCCACCTAGATGAAGGCCTGCACCTGGGGCTGCCGCCCAGGACCGAAGGCCACCCAATTTTCAAAGCTGTGTCACTGCTATGCCTATCAGGATGTGATAGTTTTAAACTTAAGGCTTTCATAATTTTAAATGGTAATGATTTTGAAACCAATCTTAATGAAAGCCTCTCTCAACCTTTGTGAACACAAAAATAACTGATGTATTTTCATGTCTATTAGGTCAATGAAATGAAAACGCTACAGTGACCTTAGGCAACACGTAACCCCTTGGTTGGTTGCTGGGTTAGATGCGGCATTCAGGGCTATGTAATTGCATATTGTGACCTTCAAAATGTGACTAACACCTGGAGATAGGCCACCTACACCTTTGTGTAAATACACAAAATTGCATGGGCAAATGTTTTCCAAGTAAAATCTTGATTTTCTAAATGTGACCGTGAATTCAAAGTCAAGGCTGTCATCTAAACTTCAGCACAAAATACAAACAAAACTTCCTTCTTGAGCAGTGCTGAAGTGGTAAAATTTGTGGTAAGTAGGTGCCAAAAGCCCACCGTATCACCTTGAGCACTGTACGGTGCGTAAGCGCTACCTTCAAATGCCAAAAGGTGGTTGGCTGCGCCTACGCCCCACTACAGCACTGTTCTTGAGATATCATGCGACATAGGTATGGACAAGGAAACATTGCATGGATGAAAATAAACACACAATGCACACCCACACAGGACATGTGGAGCACACTCGGACATTTTTAATTCATATGTCACAATTTTTGGTTATTTAAATCATCTCCCATTCAAGGAACAATCAAATTCAACTTTCTTGTAAGCATTGCAGGTGGTCTTTTTGTCATAAGCTGCACTGATGTAGCCTTGGGGACATAACAGGACGTGGCATGGCTTGTTCATTGCAGAAAAGGCCTTCCCACGTCTTCTCATCTCAATTTTGTGTTTGCCCCTTTGTTTCTAGCAGAGTCCTAAATTATCACTCATTTTAGCACTACCCCGCTAATGGCCACTTACAATTTAGTTTTAAACCCTTGTTGAATACTGAGTCGTGGCCACACCAGTAGCCAAAATGCATGTTTGGCGCAGCTATATTAATTACCTTGCATTGCCAGCTTCATCTTCCAGGACTGGCCTGCTGTGATCCTTGATAGCTAGCAGAATTCTGGTAAGCCGGTAGACCAGGCCTTGAGAGTAGCAAAACGCTTGCCAGAGTACATAAGAATCAGCAGGTTGAAAATTCCCAATACATCTCTTGTTCTACAACATAAAATCAAATCCATGTTAACGTGAGATGGCAATTGGCTGCTGATACCTTGGTAAAAACAATACACTTTCTGTTGCTGTTAACATTACAGAATGCTATAATGTGCCATTATCCGAAGCTAGAATAGGTACCTGCTGTTGATGATGAAGCATTCTTCAGCAATGTTGGGTTCTTTTGAATGCATCATGGTCAGATGACCATCAGCACCTTCTAGTAACTCCCTGCTATGCAAGTTGAAAGTAATGGCAGTTGTCAGTGGAGCAGTCCACTCATGCTTGTCTGTCATGACTGGTGCAACGCCCTGAAGAACAACAAATAACATTTATACAAACCACCAATTTGGGAATATCCAGACTACCACTGGCAGGGTGTATTGACTATCAGCATGTCCTGTATACAACCACAAGACTACACAGTTAGCCTTGCAGAGAGTATCAAAAGTAGGACTAACTGGTTACATGCATAGACTGCCAGTCAACATAAACAACCACAAGACTAGTTAGTTGTGTAGGGCTGCTAGAGTATCAAGACTAGCACTACAACAGGCTGTATAGACTGTCAGTCAGGATTGCTGTTATGCCTTAGATCACACAATGACACAACAAATCTTTATTCGTTTCAACAGCCCTTACCTCGAGTCCCCTTACTTTTACATGAGAAACACTTGTAAATGTGGCTTCTTTGTTTGCTCAAATTAATCCACGACACAAGTGGACGAAACCGAGCCCGAGGGCTAAACAACTAAAACAGTAAAATAACGCAAAAAATACTCAGTCAAAGACACCAAGGATTTTACTACAGGAATATTGTAATGTCGGTGTGCTCTATTACTGTTAGGCAGTAAAATAAATCTACCATAACATTCTGAAAACTTTATGGTTAGCATAGCTGTAACAAGTGCGCCTCAGACATCCGTTGACGACTTACCTGTCGAGCAAAATCTTTCCTTACTGAAACCGTGTAACAGCCATCTGGGATCGCAGATAAGTCCAGCATCCAAACTGATCTTCATTTCAAACTTTACGGCGATAATAGTCAACTTGAGGACGATTAGCAAGCCTTTTCAACGGAGGACGACCTATCTTATACCGAACGCCTGCTATTATTTGTTTGGTATGCGTGAACTTGAATTTTGCTTAATCTGAAGATCGCGTAAGCGTGAGCTCTTAATTAAATACACATTAAAGAAATTTGGTGAATATTTTGTTCAATGTAGCAAATTTCTGTAATTATTGGTTCCAAAATCACTTATTTCACCCGTTAACTAATTATAGTAGCTTGAACGTGATTATTTGAGTGGGTATCCCGAGTTCACGTAGGCCTGTATACGATCTTGAGATTAACCGAAACTCCAAGTTCATGTTCGACACTCGAATCTTCGATTGACACTTCGTCCGGCATCCATTTATTTTTTGGTGCGCCACACAAAATGAAAAATTAAGCTAAAAAAATCTATATTAAATTCAGTTCATTATAAAAAAATTCGATGCCATGGCGAAGGCTATTATTTGGGCTTAGGTTTCGAATAAAAGTGTTTGCGTAAAGATCCGTTTCATGAAGTTTTTGACAAAAATGAAGCGGAAATAGTGCCTTTAAGGGATACCTATGTAGTACACAGTAATGCAGTGAATGGCCACTCATGGGCGGCGCACCATAGGGGGCTGGGGGCTATAGCCCTCACTTTTTTCATTGCTACGCCGCACGTGGTTTATGGTTAGTGCACCACAGGGGGGCTGAGGGGGCTTTAGCCCCCCACTTTTTTCAGTGCTGGGCCGCCCATGCCGCTGTGTTCCTTCGGGTGTCTTCGGGAGCCTAACTGTGATTGCTAGGTTCTCGAACGTAGCCGGGGCTTAAGGACTGAGAAAATATTGGTTTCTACTATTTTGTTTCTGTGCTTTTGCCAGGAACAATGTTCCGACTTCCATTATATTTTAAATGGTTTTATTGAGTGGAACAGTGATGTTAAAGTAAGACTACAACACGCTGAACCGCATTACAGGGGTGCTGGTGTAAAACTATGACATATAACTAGGCCTCCGGCCCTTGTTACAATCTGATCATCAAATACAATGCAGGTAAGTGTCTAACACTAACAGTAACACGAGCTCTTCTTCGCTTGAATGCCAAATGAACATATTTACATGTTGACCATATACGATCTTTTTCCTCCATAGTCATCAGTGTGTTGAATTTTGTAACATTGGGATTTTTGTAGTTCCATGCAGGCAAATACCGTTTCCTAAGGTCATCGTAGAATGGACATTCGGTAACAAAATGATATTCTGACTCGACACATGTCCTAACATAGAGAGGGCATAACACTTCTGGTCTTCTAAGTTTCTAGTGTCTACCCTTATCAATCATTAGTGCATGCGCTGAACATCTTAATCGTACCATATCCGATCTAACATTTATATTGTCGATTACATCTAAATAATTGTCAAAGCATATGAGTAGAATGTTCCCAGTAACTGGACATTTTGTTATTGTAATCTGGTCAGTTCCAACAAAATAAACAAGGGGCGCTCTAACAGATAATTAAGTGGTGACAGCAGTGTTATGTAATAACAATTAGACTCAAACTCAGAGAAATTAGCTTCAATCTAGTCTTCAACTCAAGCAAACATACTATATTTCTTGGAAGAACATCTCTATCATTCAAAAGTTACAACAACCATTACAAAGTTATCATGCTCCCTGGTTTTTCCTTGAATTGATAATTAGCTTGTAAAGAAATGGTTCTAAAGTCCAGAAATAACAGCCAATAGGCATCAACTTTACAAAAAGTAAGTTAATACAGAGTCTGGTGTCTCATTGGATAGAAAACTGGGAATACCACAGATATATTTAAACTTAAACCAATAAGTTGCTGCTTTCTATCCCTCCTGAAGACGTGATCCGCCTGTGAGATACATTGTTTAGATAACGCCTCCAGACGGCATCAGGCCCTGAGTGAATACAGTCACGCCATATGGCGGGATCAGGGACGAATGAGTTAAATTTATTATGTCGAACGTAAAGGAGACAAACTTAGCTAATCGATGATACACAGTCTTGCAATATTTCCAGTTTAATAACAGTTAAATGACATGAAAGGTTATTTGAATAAAAATAGTGTTCACCAGCCGCGTCTTTGCGCTTTCAGTGAACAGAAGGAAGAATCATTTACGTTTGTATTAGGAATGCTCATTTGTTCAAGATTTTGTCATCCCTTAGAATAGAAATATTTGTGCGTACACGTACGCTTGCGTCAAGAACGTTAGCAGTAAGTCAAAACATCGTGTCACGCGATTTATTGTAGGCAACTAAGTTAATCTTTTACTCCTGTGAATGGATAAGGCTTTAAAGACACAATCTAATGTCGAAGAAGCTCTGAAAATGGCGTCTGACAGACCTTCGAATCTGAAACAGACTATCACATGGTCACATACACCAATCTCAAGCTCTTTCGACAGCTACAGTGTCACAAACTCTGGCCGATGAACAAAGTACGACAACAACAGCATTAACCTCAGGAACTAAAGCACAAGATAAAGTCAATGAAGAATTCTCGCACTCAAAGAAAACTGAGACGACCCTCTCGCCACCACCGTATAGTCAACAAAATCTGCCAATCTCGCTACAAGCCAACCAAGCTTTGGTTAGCAGTCAGTCTAAAAATTTCTCTTCTCGTAATTTTCAGTCGCTAACATCTCTGCCAAATAAACCTCTTGCGGTCACACCATCGCCAGAGAAAAAACTATTGTTGTCCCCCTCAAGTGTAAACGCTAAATAAGCAGATAAAGCTTTGTCAACTAAGGTGTGTGTGTTTTTCAGATTTGTTCGTATTCACCATCGCCGATGTTTTTGAAATTTCATTTCTGTCACTCTGTTTGACGAATACTTTTTCTGAAAAATATTAGATAGATATCAGTTGATTAGTTTGTCAGAATACAAATGATATCCGCTATATTTTAATGTATGCTCATATATACTTCAGACGGAAGAACCCAAGGACCGTGTCGACGATACATTTTCTGTCGCCCTTTGGGCATTTCACGTGTTCTTCGGTTGCCTCATTCTCAAACGAAAAGACAACCGAACTTGTCACAAGCGACAGGTCACACAGACAGACTATATGAAAACAAAATGGCGGGAAATTCTTAACCCCCTAAACGTCACTTCCGGAGTAAAGGCACGACAAGCAAGTTCAGTTCTTTTACCTGACACCAGACGACAGACGGAGGTGCTGAAATTAACTGACGACGTCATATTAGGTTCTAACACAGTCTGTTCAGCAATTCACAACACGCTTACTGGTGTCAGCTTATTGCTTGACTTCATCGCTTTACACTAATAAAAATCATCAAAATTCGATGCAAAACCCTTACAAATACATTTAGTTTTTAAACAAACGAGTTGTTTTATTTCGCTGTTACGAATTTCTAGAAATTTTGAACGTACCGTAGCCTACAAAGTTCGGTTGGCCAACTTACCGATGTCGGTCTCGAGAAGTTTGGATCTGTGCGGTGATAAATTAGAATTATTCTTCCGTGAAATACAGGCAGGAGAGCATAGCTTGTGTTGTAACTTTAGACTTGTGAAAATTTTCAGCTCTAAACACACAAAACGTCGTTGTATCCCAGTGGCTCGGAACCCGATTAGGCGCGTGGCCATTTCAAAGTTGAAAATTAAACTTCCAGTCACGAAAAGACTAGACTAGTGAACCAAAGAAATAATGTACACGTGAATAAAAAAAAATTGCAAATCTACTTACGTCGGGGGCAGCAAACCAGATTCCCCTTCCACAGAACCGCACAGGGCAAAAAAGGTGCACAATAACAGTGATGCGAATATGGTATATAAAAGATTCCTTTAACGTTTGACTACAGCATATAAAATCGAGTAATTGTTTCACAACAGCTTTCTGTCAGTAAACAGTGCATGTGCTCACACAGCCTTGGGTGCCCGGTCAATTAGTTTTATTGCATCTAAAGCCGGTAACGCAGTATGATTTATTCATTGTTGGTTTCTCAAAACATTTGCACTCTTTAACACTCCAAAGGCATTACACATAGTATCTATTGAGACAGTCTTTTGAGACAGTCTTTCGAGACATTTTGGTTCAGTTTTATTAAACATTGGTTAGGGTGAGAATATTTCATAACGTACCATTCTACTAGAGTGTAAAATTCAAGAAATTTCCACTTTTACGATCTAAGCTGGAATCACGCTCGATTAAACTTGTCAAGTACGCCTTTTGTGTTGGTAAACAATACTGTGGCGCCTGGTGACGCTGTACAAATGTCGTTAGCATGCACGTTTTTCATAAAAAAACCTCTAAGCCCACCCACCCACCATAAAAATATAATTGCCGTAGTGTTAGATTGACAACTAGGGTAAAAAAACTGCCGGGTTAGCGGATATATTCATATTGGCACATTCATTTGCTGTCTGCATAAACAAACAGGTTACTGTGAGCGTACCGGATTCTCAGACAAGAGAAGCAATGAACAGTTTTGTTTAATAGTATAACACCCTTTCATTCCATTGAATTCACTTAATATAAGCAAACGGGTATCCCTTAACGCAAGCTTATAAAGAGAACAGCTAAAACGGAAAATTTGGACCCGACATTTTGGCTACGAAAGAACGACGCTGATCATGGTGGTAAGCATAATATTAATTTGGCTGTCTGCTTCTAGACAAAATGCAGAAGTTTTACGCATTGATATAGATAAAAAAATCCGCTGGCTGGACGTCAAGAGCTTACAAAAATGAACTTAAGTTTTTATCGAAAAACTTAAGTTTGGTAAAAACTTAAGTATTTTGGAACAAGTGTTTTGGAACAAACTTAAGTTTTCATAACTTAAGTTTTCAAAAACTTACGTTTTTCAAAAACTTAAGTTCTAAAAACTCAAGTTCTAAAAACTTAAGTTTTGGAAACTTAATTTTGCTCCAAAAACGTATTCCAAAATACCTAAGTTTTTCAAAAACATTCGGAAAGAATAGATTGTCGTAACTTCGGTTGTAGTTGGGCGTTTTTGGCGATTCAAAAACTAAACATGAGCACCATTATGAGCGCGGCCACGGGAATTTGACATAGCAGGCACTTGGAAGATGGGTGTCAATTCGGTATTGGCGTTGACGGAGGATCACTTCCCTGGCGACGCTGGGCAGTTGACAACCTGTGGCTTGATCCCGCTGTGTCCACAATTCACGTGAAGACAAACCGTCACGGCGGACCCGGGAGTTCATACTGGACGTGGCAATGACGAGAGTTGCAGAGGACACAGGCCCACCCTCTGGAGATAAACGCAGGAATTCCATGCCCAACTCACCAACTGCATGTTCAGCCACAGGATTTTTATTGTCATTCTTAACTTGATCAATGTCAAGGTGAATACCATGTGAAAGTAACATCTGGCCATTTTTCAAAGCAACGAATCCAGGAGCCGCGTCGACTCGAACAGTTATTTCATTTTCAGTAAGAGGGCACAATGCAGAACAAAGAATAGGCCTAACCAGAATGTTTCGAAGTTCATCATGAGTCTCGTTGTGGAGTAGGGAGGTGAACGTGTATGAAGTGGCAGTCTCTAGCTCTGATAACGAAGATGAACTCCCGTTGGCGTCGCACGACATCTGCTGCGAATGATGAGCCGACAACGTCGGAGGGCGGGGAGGTAGACTGGGGTTGGAAATAGGTAGGAATGGTTTTGACAGACTAGCAGATGTGACATTCAGAAGTGACAACGTCAATGGCCTTATCGATGTCAAGTGCAAAGAAGTAACGAGTAAAGAGACGCTTTGTTTGGTACTTGGATGGATGGCCAAAGCGTATTTGAATGGCTGTGAGCAGTCCATTCAGAACAGGGCTTGGTACAACGATACGTTCACGTTGGGGTTGGAATGGCTCAGCTGACTTAACAACTAAGACGACGTTGTTGGTGATTGAGACCTCATTGAGATAACGCCTCACATATTTGATTTTGCTTTGCTTACGCGAAGGACAAATACTCTGAGACAGGTAGGTATGGCTTCGGCGAAGGTCTGGGGATTCCTGTTGTGTCAACAGCCACGCTGTTCGGCTTGTGAAGGGCATACGCATGGCGCTCTGGAGAACATTATCAACCGAAAAGCTTCGAATGACTGAATCTTCCAGTTCGGCAATGAACTTACATACCTGACAAGAGGAGTCTTGGCAGGATGTTGGGTTTCTGCAGGAGAAGTCGGAAGGAAGGTTCGCTGCACCAGCAATGTGGTGTAAACAAACGCCATAACGGCTCAATATAGATAGAGACGTCGATACTCGAGCGCTAGTGGAGAACTCGCCTCGCTTAAGTTTCCCCTGGGCATGAACGCATGGACGACTGTCTGTCAGGACTTGGGTGGGATTAGAGGCTTGAATGATGCATGGGGAAAATGACGGACTGCTGCACCAATACACAAAGGCTCAGCTTCGCAGGGTAACCAGACTGTCTGATGATTACGCAACTTCGCATTAAAGAAGCCAGCGAGGAGAAATTTGTCTCATTTGCGGAGGTACAGGGTGACACCCAAGCCACGATGCTTCACAGAACCGTCAGTCACAATGAGCAGATGATCATCAGGTTCAGGCATGAACACCACCTTTGTGTCTTTCAGAGCAGACTAGGACCTCTTAAGGAATTCCATGAGATCGTCAAACCAGAGATGCATTCACGAGGCTCGAGTCCAGCCACGACAGCTTCAATCGGGTCAAGAGGAGAGGCATAGCCAGGGAGAACACGACTTAGCACCTTAAAAGCACCAATGTATGATCTGAGGCCCAACACAGTTGTGGGAGGCTCAACTGAGGAGAGAGCTGAGACCTTATGATCACTGCTCCGTAAGGAGCCCTGGGACCATTTTCAAATGAGCCAGGGGAGATAATCGAGATAACAACACGCACGTGTTCTCAGCTCTGACCCTTTTCTTGAAAAAAACTTTTATTGGAGGTGTGTGAAGATTTCTTGATACCTGAATGTGGAACAAGTTGTGGAGAAAAGGCTGGAGTGCATATCATCTGAATTGATTCAGTAGATAAGGTAGGAGTTGGTGGTGAAGAACAAACTCTTTTCAGTCTTGATTTGACCAAGAAGTGTCACATCCAAATCCCCTGACAGGTGATTATATAACACCAATGAAAGTCTAAAGAGAAACCCTCAGGAAAGCTACTGGTGGACAAATAATAATCTAACAATAAGTCATCACTCAGCCATGGCAACGGGCACGGTTAACAACTTTGATGAACGCATGGAACAACTGGAGAGAAAACTCAACACTTCAATACGACAGGCTATTAAAGAGGAGCTCCAATATTTTAAACAAGACATTGTTGCTTTACAACAAGAAAATACGATGTTGAGAGAAAATATCAATTCACTGGAGCAGTATTCGCGTTCGAATTCAGTTCGGGTATATGGGATAGAGGAGAATGGTGAAGAAAACTGTGAACAGCTGGTGTTGAAATTTTGCAAGAATATCTTGGAAATTGATGTTATTGACAAAGATATAGACAAAGTGCACCGAGTCGGAAAGAAGGATAGTAGAAGAACAACCAGACATTCATCGGCCTTGATTAAACCGCGCCCAATCATCGTCAAACTTATGTCGTATAAAACCAAGTCGAATGTGCTACACAAGAAGAGAAAAACCAAAGACACCGGAACATTCATTTTGGAAGATCTTACTGCGACAAACTATTCCTTGTTGAAACAATCCTTCAAGCATGAACAAGTTGACAGTTCGTGGAGCACCAATGGCAAAATATTTGTGAAGCTAAAGAGCGGCGCCATCAAGAGAATTAATTCCTTAGACGACATATAAGCAGTATTACGCCCCGCGACATTGTTGTGTGACAAATGAATCGAACCCAGAAAAGCTTTCCGGAGATTGATTGACGATCATATGGAACTGAACTTTTTTGTTTCTTTGTTGTTTGTTTCCCCCCTTCCCCCGGTTGTGAATGGTAAGTGTGTGAATGAGATAGGTAATCGTTATTATTTGGGAGTGATATCACTTGATGCATATTTTGTATTAGTTCTCTTGAGGGTAGGCATTGAGGTTCTCTATTGTTTTGAAGATGAATAATTTAAAACTGGTATCCTTAAATGTCCGGGGATTAAATTCAGATATTAAGTGGAAACATTTATTGAATTTCATATCACATAGCAAATTCAACATTGTTTATTTACAGGAAACGTATTTTAGTCCAGAAGTTGAACACATTCTGCAAAAAGAATGGAATGGTCTTAATTTTTCAAGCTTTGGAACAAAACATAGTAGAGGAACCACAATATTATTTGATTCTAATATTTCGCAAAACATTAGGAATATTGTGATAAAAAACGATGAAAATGGTCGCTTCAATATTGTTTCATGTAAACTCTATGAGGAAGATTTCGTTTTTGTTAATGTGTATTTCCCAAACGATTTAAGAAATCAACTGATCTTCCTGTCTAGACTTGAAAGTGAATTGAGTGACCTCCAATTATGTAATGTCCTCTGTGCTGGAGATTTTAACTGCCCACTCACTGACTTGGACAAACTTGGGGTAACTGACGTCCTCCATAAGAAAAAGCTTATTGACAATATTCATAATTTCTGTAGAAATTTTAGTTTAATAGATGTATGGAGGATGAGAAACCCTGGGATAAGGAAGTACTCGTGGAGAGATAAACAATTAAAAGCTCAAAGTAGACTAGACTATTGGCTAGTTGACACTGTTATGTCTTCAAGATGTCAGTCTAATATAATTAATGATTTTATATATTCCGATCACTCAGCTGTCACGCTCAGTGTTAATATTGGTAACTCTCATCGAGGACCGGGTTTGTGGAAATTAAATAATAACTTGCTTCTTATAAAGGAATACGTGGATGAGATCGGAACAATTATTTCTGATCATCACATGACGGAGAACCAAGAAGATAAAAACTTGTCTTGGGATATTTTAAAAATGAAAATTAGACAGAAGTCCATACAAATTTCAAAACGCGTACGTGCTAGAAATAGACAACAGGAACAGTTATTAATAGATCAAATAAATAAATTAACTACACAAGTCGAAAAAGAATCAAGAAATCACCCGTTGCAGTGTGAATTAAAGAAATGTAAATTAAACCTAGAAATTTTACAAACTCAAGTAATAAAAGGTAGTATTGTTAGAAGTAAAGCTCAGTGGGTGGAAGAAGGTGAAACAAACTCTAAATATTTTTTAAATCTTGAAAAACGTAACCATGGTAAAAAACATATTATAGAACTGGAGTCAAATGGCAGGGTTATCCAAGATCCAAAAGAGATACAAAACATTCAACGAGCTTTTTATGAGGCTCTTTATTCTGAAAAAGACTATGAAAATATTAATTTCCCTGACATATTCACTCTTCCTAGTAATAAAGTACTGACAGATGACCAGTCCTTATTATTAGAACAAGAGATCACAGAAGATGAACTCTATGAAGCCTTAAAACAATCCCAAAATAATAAAACACCAGGCAATGACGGTTTAGGATATGAATTTTATAAAACATTTTGGGATGCTATTAAACTGTTCCTTTTGGAATGTATAAATTATAGTTTTAAAACAGGAAAATTTTCAACCTCCCAGAGGCAAAGTGTCATTACACTTATCCCCAAAAGTACAAATACAGAGGAATTAAAAAATCTGGAAAATTGGCGACCAATTTCGTTATTAAATTGCGATTACAAATTATTTACAAAGGTTATTGCCAATCGACTAAATAAGTACATTCATAAGCTTATTCATCCAGACCAAACGGCTGTTTCAAAACGATTTATTGGTCAAAATATTAGATTAATACAGGACATAATATCGTATTATACAAATAAAAATCTCAATGGACAAATTATATTCTTAGATTTTAAGAAAGCGTATGACAGTTTAAATTGGTCCTTTCTTCAGAAAACCCTTCGGGCCTTTCAATTTGGTCCCAAATTTATTCACCGTATAAAAACAATATATAACGATATTGTGTCTTGTGTTCAAAACAACGGATTTACATGTGGTTATTTTAATGTTAAGAGAGGTCTTCGTCAAGGGGATCCCTTAAGTAGTCAATTGTTTATACTGTGTGTGGAGCTCATGAGCCATTACATTAGAAATAACCCCTTAATCAAAGGATTGTGTATTGATGGGCATGAAGTAAAAATAGCCCAGTATGCTGATGATACAATTTTATTTATTCAGGATGAAGTTTCAGGAACAGAATGCTTTAAATTTCTTACAAGATTTGGTGACGTGTCTGGTCTTAAACTAAATAAGCGAAAATGCGAAGGAATGTTTTTAGGCCACCAGTCTGAACTTAAGAAAATGTATGATATAAATTGGCCAAAAAGAAATATTAAATGTCTGGGCGTTTACTTCGGTAAATATGAAAAAGAAAAAAATGAGCAAAATTTTGAAGAAAAAATTTCGAAACTTAGGAAAGTTCTAAATATTTGGAAAACAAGAAAATTAACAATTAAGGGAAGAATTGTCATAACTAAAGCTTTTGCGCTACCCAAATTGATTCACGTTATATCTGTCCTTGGATTGACAAGGGATTTGTGCAAACGAATAGATAAAATTTTAAATGATTTTATTTGGGCAGGGAAACCACCTAAAATAAAGAAAAGCGTTGCAATGGCTTCTCATGAAGATGGTGGTTTAAAATTTCCTGACATGACCCTTATAAAGGAAGGCCTTTTAGTCAACTGGGTTAAAAGACTTCAGTCTCCTGAACGTGGAAGTTGGAAGTTTTATCCACAATATATCCTCAAGAATTATGGTGGTGAACTGTTGTGGTCATGTAATTTTAAAGTAAGCAAACTATGTAGAACAGTAAATGATGTTTTTTATAGAGAGGTTTTGTCGGTGAGTGAACAGTTGAATCATAATGCTTTCAAAGATGTACCTGTTTGTGATCAGATTATATGGCATAACAGAGAGATAACACTTAATAATAAGTCACTATATTATAAAGAGTTTGCTAAGAATGGGCTATGTTTCATCAATGACTTTCTTGATGCTGAAAATAAGCTTTTATCGTGGGAGGTGCTCAAGGCAAAATATAAATTGGTAAATTCTCAAATTCTGAGTTTTAATTCAATATGTATTGTTTTATCTAGAAAAATTGATCAAGGTCATCAGCGATTGGTTGGCTGCAACAATAAAATTTGCTAGATTATAATAAAATTGCAAAAGAAAAAATCAAGAGTATTTTGATACAAAAGTATTGCAAAAAAACCAGACAATTATGAAAAATTGTTGCAGTATCACTCCAAACAAGATATCCGAAAAATTTATTCCTTGCCTTTTACACTTCCCCTCGAACCATGCATTAAATCTTTTAAGTATATGTTGTTACATAACAGAGTGTATACTAACTCTTTGTTATATAAGATGAAGATTGTTAATTCAGATAAATGTCCCTATTGTAATCTAGTACAGAGTACTGAACACATGTTTTTCCTTTGTGATGTGGTGCAAAGATTGTTGATTAATGTTCAGGATATTTTGACATCTTCCCTTAAGGAAAAAGTCAGAATAACCAAAAATGAAATCATGTTTTGCCATTTAGGTTCTGAATTCTCCCTGTTGATTAATTATGTTACCACTATCGTCCAATATTTTATTTATTTACGTAGCCAACAGCACTTGCATCCAGATTGGTCTGCCCTTAAAATATTTATGTCAAAATATATTAAAATTATAATATTTAATTTTCAAAAACAAAAAGAACCGGACAATATTAATATTAAAATGTGGGAGAGCCTCAGTGCTGCCACGCAATGAATCTGTATTATCTGTAATATACTTAACTCATATATTGTTTAGTAGTATTATCATTAAATGATGAAGTGTGTGAATGAGTGTGCGAGTGTGTGAGTGAAAGTCCTTGCCCCTTTTCCTTGTTCACCCTTTCACCCATTTAAAAATTATCAATGTAATGTATATTATTGAAGAATAAAATTATGAAAAAAAAATTCAAATAAAGGACGGTGGTTGACTTAGGACGGTTTTCTTGGCGGACAGACGCAGGTTGTTTCGACGAAGAGGCTGAAGGAGTAGTCTCCAACGTTGAAGCACCTGTTCGGGTGAGCTTCCACCTACATACAGACCATCTGCGATTTTGTTGACCCAACCTTGCTGATGAAATCACCCAGAACTATGGACATGAGCGCCTGAAGACAAGTCTCTGATCCCGGCATCCCCATTGCAGATAGAGCGTAAACGCGAGTGCCTTTAAATGGCGTAGCGACACCACAATATTTCATAGACGACTGACTGACAGGAAGCTGGTAGAAGGACAGCAAGAGGTCAGATACTATTAGACAGTTCTATTTCCCGATGTCAAGGACGCTGTCCACATTGGGCATGAGGGACGGTTGGGGCTTACAGTAGCGAGCAACCTCTCCAACGAGGTAACAAGCCGACTACCGTCGCTTGGTTTTTTTGATAGGGAAGGAGATGTTGAGATATTCTACATGGACATTCCCCTGTTCCAGCTTAGCGAAAACACCAGCGGCCTCGAGCTCTTCAAATTTTATCTGAAGTTCAACAAGGGACTCGCGGTTGTATTAGGAAAGTCGGCCTTTCCGTTGAGGCGGGAGAGTGGGTCCAAAACTCACAGCAGCCTCTATCTTCCCACTAGCGCCATTGTACTTAGAAACGGCAGGACTGAATACATCATCGAACTCAGCGTGTAGGGACTGGAAGCGGGCCCGCATGTCGTCAGAGAAGAGAAAATCAGCCTCCCGTTCAGTAACGCTAGGACCTCGCAAAAAGCAAGACTTCGCGAGATTACGTGAGATATTGCCGTGCAATTTAAATGAAAACACGACTTTGACTAGGTTTTAGTTAGGTCCTAGAGTAGGTCCTAGCGTCTACTGAACGCACGCCAGGTTCAAGCCGGATGGAATCTGAAAAAGGTGGTCTAGTATGAGGGCCTGGAGGCAGGGCGCTAGTGGCGGATGTAGCACAGGGACGGGTAGCGACTCTGAAAGTTGTCGCACCTGGCAGATGTGTTCGCCATGTTTAATTAGCAGAGGTGAATCAGTATCGTTCTTTACACGTACAATGTGGGCGACTCAGGAGATTCCCTGTGGTCGTGGCCAAGCCAGCTTAGGGTCGAGTGATTTATTAAGAGGGTTATCCAATCTAGGCTCCAGCGCCCAACTGGTATCTAGGGGGGAATCAGCAGTTCGATGTACAGGCCAGGGAAAACGACAGAACGCTGTGGGCAACGCAAGAGAAAAGACTGGATAAGTCGCGGTGGGTAATATCTCCTTGGGAGTACTGACACCGTAAGGAACGACATCAGAACCAGCAATTACGATCTGGTGCATAGCGGGGCGAACAGCAATGTCATTGTAGGACATGAAGGGATTCCCAGAAAAAATGTCAACATCAAGCTGGCGAACCACCAAAGCATCCAGACGAAAGTTGTGACGGCCACGGGTAAGCCGGCAGTGGATCTCGCCAACAACCTCAAGGGGGGTAATGCCGTCAGTCTGGCGGGCCATCTGCGAAGTGGGGGAAATAGTCATTCCGAATAACGATACGGCAGACTCGCACACCATGTAAGTAGTAGCACCAGTGTCTAGTATGACTTGCACGGGATGATCCTCGAAGATGGCTTTCAAGACAGGAGACTGCATGATAGAAACACGTCGAGCTGATTGGGTGTCAAGGGACACAAGGCCACAGGAGGCGTCGGCAGCTTCAGTGGACGATTTGTCGTCGAGATCAGCGTCATCTTCTTGAAAGTCCGTAACCCGGCGTGATCTGGTGATGCGACGCTTATCGCTGTCAGGTAAGAATATGCAATCTTCAAGGTTGTGGGAAGACCATGGTCGGCCGGCGGTCTTGCAGAGAATGCAAGAATAAAACTTTCTTCTTCGACCAGGAGGTGTACCAATGCGCATCACACGGGTGTCTTCGATAGTCCGAAGTTCCTCCAGGAGTGAAGTTAGTGCGGGAGATATTTCCGATTTAATCGAAGCCATCGTGTTCTTGCGAAGCTCATCTCCATACTTTTGTTTGACTAGAAGTGGATAGCCAGGGTGGACCAGTCCAAGCCATATATACAAATACATATACATATATATATATATATATATATATACAATGACATTTTCCAGCGTCGGGGTCAAGTCCTGCTCATAATCCACGGCTACTCCATCGTAGGCAAGGTCACAGTCAGGTGAGAGGAGACTGTCTTCGAAAAAGGCAGTCAAGCGTTGATAGATGTCCTCGGGACGCTCGTCGGGTTGCAGGCGGATATTGCTAAGGTCTAAAAAATGAGCACCGGTCGAGGCAAAACCAAAGCGCTGTCTGAATTTTGCCAGTTATGTCAGTCAGAGACACCGAGTCCTTGACTATCGAGTTCCAGGAGTTGACGGGGCAGTAGTTAGCCACTTGTCCAAGCTGAGTTCGAGTCGGGCATTATTTGGTTCGGCGGTCAGTCGCTTGGCAGTATCGACGTCAGTGACCTCATCGACGAGACCTCGCAACGGGTTGGCATTGGTTTTCTTGAACCACTGAGAAGTCAGAAACGGCTCAAAGGTTTTGTCTAGACTAAGAGTATATATAAGATTCGGCAGCCAGTTCTCATAGGTGGTGATGGACTCCGTTTTAGTTAGAGACCATTGTTTAGGGGCGCGTACGGCCATGTTGAACGAAGGTTCCGGATATAAAAATGTCTAATACTCACGTTTTACACTCAAAAATAACAAATGGGCTTGTTGTCTGAAGACTACAGTTGCATTAGAGTATCTTCGGGTGGGAAAAGCCGCTTCCACCGCGACAATAAGTTGAACTGAACAAGGTTTGCGAGTGTTTATTGACGAACAAGTCCAATCGACAGAAAGAGGAAACCGAGACGGGGTTCGGGGAAAACCTTAACGAACACAATGGCGATGCAAAATTCAAGAATGTCCCCAGAGACAAGAGCATAAAATAAAACGTAACAAGTAACAAGTAACTGACAATTTGTCGGGAAGGGTCACAGATGTGATTTTAGGGGAAGTACTGCTAGACTTTTCCCGCGATCCTTAGGCCAGAAATAGTGCCTAAAATTACCTATCATGATTTTCAACCGTTCAAAATATAAATTTAAAAGTCAAAGTTTCGTATTGTTGACAATCAACAGTAAATCCTATACACTCCGTGGCGCGAACAAGCTTCAGTGAAAGCAACCCTAGGTACAACCTGGTTATACGAGGCGGAATTTAGAAAACGTAGACATTTGACTTTTAATTTATAGCTACCTCATACATATATCTATGCCAAACTACAAACCACTTAATCTCTTTTAGCTGCATCAGCTCGCTTAGCTTCATAGGCAAATAATCCATGTTTTGTGACAACAAACGTTTCTGAGATCAGATAACTGAATTCATAGGTCCATGAGCTACAGTTCATGAGTGCGTACGTTGTGTTGTCTGGGTAGCCATCCTTTTGCAACGATAGTTAAAGTCACACTTTGCAATAAAGACACCAAAATTTAATAACAGACAGGTTTAAGCTATCAGTATAAGATAAGTAAACTTGCTGGATATTTATTATGTTGTTTAATATACAACATTGATTTGTAAAACTCGCATGCACTTACTGACGTATATACAGAGCCCAGATACAAGTCTTCAAACTCAAAACTTAACCAATCACTCTCCAGGATTCAAGTACAAGTGCGCAAGTTTACTCTAAGCATGCGCTGCAATGGGTGGGTTTTGCAGTTTTTTTGAATAGAGTTTTAACCATGGATTCACTACTAAGACATTCAAAACAAATTTATTCCAAACAACTTGAATACAAAATATGCACATGGTAAGCTACCATCCAATCACAATCTAGAGCAAACCATGCATGTAACAATACTTAATTTGTTAATAAATGTTGGACTTCAGGCTAACCAGATAACATATTTTGTAACTTTTTATTTCAAGTTCTATGACAATTATAACCTAAGGAATATAATGATCAGGTGATGAAACTGTTGGCAACTGCGATAAATTTCAATTCCCATTATTTTTATGAACTTTTCTTTGTTACTCTGAAAACGCAATGTACAGCTCTACATAATGAGCAGCGCTAGTCGTATT
This sequence comes from Phoronis australis, assembly GCA_002633005.1. Lineage (NCBI taxonomy): Eukaryota > Metazoa > Phoronida > Phoronidae > Phoronis > Phoronis australis. The sequence continues at coordinate 638,574 of NMRA01000024.1, read as the reverse complement.
TCTAACCAGCAGTCTCGAGCACAGCTCTGAAATCTCCCCATACTAATGTTACATGGAGATTCAACAGGCACAACCGGGGTTAGAACTGTAAGTTTAATCTCACAAGCATACTTTCGCGTATGCACTTTGAAACAAATGGCTGCAAGAATTTGTGAGCTTTTGAAAGCACATTGGATAAACTAAGGACATTTTCCATCTTGTTTCAAATTCAAACTCTGATAGCAGTACTATTTTTAACAAAACAAGTTATCAGAAAAACATAAGTTTTGATAGCACGAAAAACTTCAGTTATATTAAAAAGTTAAGTTATAACTTGAAACTTAAGTTTTATATACGCCAAACTCTTTATTATGAGTCACAGACCATTGTCTTCAATGTGTCACGTAGAGGATACAGATCCGGTGGCTCGAGACGTGCAGCCTTTCCTCACAGACGTCCATTAGCTCGCCCTATGAGTTAGTCACGTTTGCAAGCTTACTGAGAAGTTGACGAACTTGAATCAAACTCTTACAGGTCTACTAATTAGTATTTACATGCAGTATTTAAAGCTACATTTCTCGCTGTTTAGCTGGCTAAAACACAAATCGAATTAGGCGGTTTACTTTCGTAAAATCAGTTCTATAACATTCTTTATTACCATGATAGGTTTCCATTACGGTTAGTAACTCAAGGCAATGCGACATTTTGAATTCGCAATTTAGCGTAGGCCAACCCTAATTATCTCTGAAGTGTTTTCTCGATTTCCTAATGTTTTTTGTAAGTTTTCCTAACGGAAATAGGTTTCTATCACCCTAAGGAATATCATGAGTCAGACCGAGTTCATGAGAGTAGAATGCCTAATTTGATTTTCGTTTTTCCCAGGTAAACAGTTGCACAATGTAGCTTGAAGTGTTTTAACGATTAGAAATTGGCATTTAAATCAGCTGATAGGCAAAAACGTATTTAGTATCCTTTTAGTGAGCAGTATCTTTAGTACTACAGATTTTATTTCCTATACATAATGTTCCCGGCTACCTAGTCGATGTGGGTGGTAAATTTTACGTTGGCATGCCTGAGGCGGGTTACTAGAATTATTGACTTATGTCATCTTCCACATGTACCCACTGGGGTTCACATTTTAAAAATACCAATACACTGAATTTACACAAAAGCTTTAACTTTACTGACTGAATCCTTGATGAGCACTTTCAATCGTGGGTCACACCAAGCATCAGCAATAAATAAAAACAGTTTTTTATTATTCCAAAACATAGTTCTTTTTACAAACACGTGAAAATGAAGAGAAAATAATCATACGCACATGAACACTTCTGGTGGAGTCATTTACAACTCAAAATACAAGTACCATGGAGGCCCATCTGTTATTAAAATCTTCGAATTTCAGATTATTGTAAAATAAGTATTTTTCAATTTTAAATACTCGAAGACTTCCTTTTTAAAGTATGTCAAATTGGGAGTTGTGTTTTTAAGACGCTGTCGATAAATACGAAATTTTCCAAGACATACAGTCAACTAGATTAATTGCGTCGTGTCCTTCAATCTTTCCAAAAGTATATCGAAATTTCAAAGCTCTAGCGGGCAAAGCACTTACTGAGAAATTGTAATTTCTTTTATCACTAATTGATTGATAATGACATGGAAAATCTCCAGTATTTGTCCCTAATCTACAGTAAAATATCCCCAAATCTCAAGCATGGCAATAGGCGCTTACTAGAGTCCAGCATTACGGAACCAGTTTTCTCGGCCGAATAACGGGGCATTAAACTGGTTCTCAAAATTGGGGAGGCCTTGAAGTTGATAATGCATCCAGAATTGGAACTGTCACCGTAACTGAGAGTTCTGCAGGAACTGCCAAAACTCGTGCAAGAACCTTTCCGTTTACTAGGCCCTCCGATCTTGTAGCAGTTTTGAAGCCATGAGTTTCTTCGTCTGCTCCGTGACTGGCTCTTCACTGCGCCATCTAGTGCTTTGCAAGTGTGATAATGTGGTCCACTATCATCTTTTACCGAAAAGGACTTTAAACTTCGGAAGTTAATAATGAACTATAAAATTTATAGTAATACTCTATCCAACTACAAAATGTGATTTGTCAGGTGAAAATACTCTCAGAATATTTACAGCTCAGATCCCGCTGATTTCGCGTGTTTCTTTGTGATCGGAAACTACTATTTATCCTTTACAGTAAAAATAATTACTTTTTATTGAATTTCTTGTATTTAGCCGAAGTGTTCCGAAACTGAATTCGCTAGTGAAAGCTTCGCTTGTGACGAATGATGACATCTTCTTGGGTGATATTGCCAGACTCGTAAGAAACCAGGGGCGCGTTCCAACAAAACTGACTTAGCTAAGACAAATCCTAAATTTTTTTAGTAAATTTTAAAATAAAAGTTAAATTTGTCTCAAAACCAATTCAAGAAAGAGATTTTAAGTTTGAATTAACTGTGTGTCTTAAATTTCACTAACAGAATGTGGTAGTTTCAAAGTTCGGAATTGAAGACAAATCTTAAACTTAAGTCAAAAATGAACTTAAGTCAGTTTCTTGGAGCTGGCCCCAGGCTCACATGACGCTGCGCAGACTTTACTGGAAGGAACAACACATTTGATGACAAAAATAAAAAGTTTCAGGTTCAACTATCGTGCAGTAACGTGGATTGACGTGTGTCAAGTATAGCTCTATTAATATGTTATTTTTGTCCACGAAACACTATCATTTCCCTCAAGCACTGTACAAAAACATAGAATGGACAGAACTTTGTCAGTCCAATGGTGTATTTATCTCCGTGCAATACATGAATGATAAACAACCTACATTCACTGATTTTACCCATTTTACTCATCTTCTATTGAAGCCTAATGACGCTATTCACTTTTCGCTTATAAAATTGTGCCATCGAATTGCAGGTATTACGAGTATACCAAATTAGCAAATTCGGGTTTGACGGAATAAAACACTGACTGTTATCGACAAACAAAAATGAAAAAAAAAATAAAGCAAACGCACCTGCCGTTTTATGTACACTACGTAATGTACAAATCGAAATGACCAAGGTAGTGTTTCGCAAACCAAATTTCATGCAATATCTCACATGTCCTGGCAAAAAATCAGTGTTTAGCGAGTATCCTTGGGCCCTCTGTGCAGGCCCAAATTGTCAAAACGTCACAAATTGTCACAATTTTAAAACTTAAATTTGGGTCAGCGCTGCAGGCCCAAATTGTCACAACAATTTTGGCCTCTGACATTTTAAATTATAAAAAAGAGTTGCGTCAGTGGAATATTCTAACTATGGTCCTGGAATGTTTCGCAAAATCACTCGTTACAATATAAAAATAAACAGATTCCCGTTCAATAACAGCGACAGTCGGCCAAGTGAGAACTACACGAATTGCGCCCGGAAATATACGCTATCACGAGGGCACTTGTATAAATGTTGTGTTTTACCATAAATCCCCGCAATTTAGCGCATTTCAAGGTAACTTCGTATTATCACCGTACCTTTCGCGGGTATAAAAAGTGCAGGATCCCTGGATTGGAAAAATAAAGTTTAATAGAACAAATTTCATTTACAGCAAGTCCTATTCATGCATAAATACGAAGACACATATCATATACACACACGCTCGACAAGGTAGTTCAACCTGCCCATCTGATGGTCAAATCATGAAGTTATATAAAGGGGCAGATAGTTGGTTAGTTGGTTGACATCCAACATCCAATAGCTGCTCCACCTGATGAACAAACGATCACTGGCATATACAGCTAAGATGTAGTTAGTTGGTTGATCTCCAATATTCAATAGCTGCTCCACCTGGTAGACAAACGATCACTGGCATATACAGCTAAGATGCAGTTAGTTGGTTGACCTCCAATATCCAATAGCTGCTCCACCTGGTGGACAAACGACGATAACTGGCATATACAGCTAAGATGAAGTTAGTTGGTTGACATCCAACACCCAATAGCTGCTCCACCTGGTGGTCAAATGATCTCTGGCAGATACAGCTTAGATGTAGTTAGTTGGTTGACATCCAACATCCAATAGCTGCCCCACCTGGTGCTCAAATCACGGAGTTATACAAAGGTGTTGGTTGATATCCAACATCCAATAGCTGCCCCACCTGGTGGTCAAATCATGAAGCTATACAAAGGACACATAGTTGGTTAGTTTGGTGACATCCAACATCCAATAGCAAATTTTAATTTAATTGCTAAGAAAACAATATGTTTTAAAGGAAAAGAACTTTATTTGAAAAGTAAAACATGCTCAAATAGAAAATCTTAGAAAACGATATGTTTTAAAGGAAAAGAAATTTATTTGAAAAGTAAAACATGCTTAAATAGAAAATCTTAGAAAACAATTTTGAAAATATTTTGTATTTAAAATATTGAAACTAACATGTGTTCGTGAAAATATCAGATATAAAACAATTAAAAAATTGAAAGTGAAATAGTTTTAAAACCAAAATAAAATTTCTATCAAATACTTATATTTTGTTTTTGTCTCCATTTTCAAATAATTTTAAAATGAAAAGCAGCCTTGTCTGCTACAGTTGATGAGCTTATGTGAAGAATTTCTTGCTTACACAGGTCACTGCTCAGATTCCCTTAGCCCCAGACAACTTTTGTGATGCCTATTCAGCTCGCCCTTTGTGTTGATGCAGATCTGAGCTAATGAAGTGGAAAGGTAATAGCTAGCACTGCTGTTTTAACAATGATGCTTGTTATTTTACCCAAGCTGGTTTCCTCTGGCAATAGTGGAATTGCAGCTGAGACTGTTTAAGGATTGCAACTGTGGAGAGTTATATTAAATATCATAATACGACTAAAAAGTTAATTTTTTTAACTTGACCATGTGCCACTTCCCAAAGGAAGATTGTTTTAACTATGTTTCAAACCAGTTTTTGTTGTTATGTCAATTTTAATGCTCCTGTCTACTTTTTTCTCTTATCGGGAATGGATTAGTCGATATCTTTTTATTTTATTCTTAAACTTGAAGTACCAAAATAGTGGTACATTTTGAATGTCAGCGAAACTTAAATAGTTCAGTTAATTGTGAACCCATCCCTGAACTTTCCAGATTACAGCTAAACTGAACATTTAACAGCAAACAAAACAACAAGTGCCATTAGTTTAATTTTAGTTTTTGTTGAAACTCAAGCCATAAAGTATATACTAAATTGCAAATATGATGATAGCCACATTGAAGATTTGGAATCTCTGGACAATTTCGGTTGCACTGACTTCATAACTATTCTTGACTAGCTTTTTGTCAAGTCATAAAAATTGAGAGGGCACAATTTAAATACAATTGTGGCCGAGTTAAAAATCTGGTTAAACGAGATTGAAAGACTATTAAAAGAATAATTCATGTAATATTGTCAACTTTGATCAGTGTTTAGTAAATCCACAGAGTATATCAATACGCATGGTCGTTGAGCTTCACAATGTTTGTAGTTTTTAGCTTATTAGTTCATCGGTTTTTAAAATCGAAAACCTTACTTGGTTGTTTTTTCCAGCTGACTACCGCCGTGGTGTTTGCCTTTAACGAAAATTATTTGTTGATGCATTTTGAAAATTCGCCATGTACAGGCAGAGATGTTTACTACAGTTTATAGTTGGGGTAATTACACTTATTGGGTCTTTCTCCCAAACATGGGACAATCCCTCATCACAACTGTAGTGTTCATTCACTGTGAATTATATGACTACAAGTCTATTTGTGTCCATATACAATCATTCATTGAGACTTGTAGTTTGAGCTGTCTAAGTGATACAATGTTTGTAAACAGAAAGTTAATGAGCCTGTAGTAATATGGCCCACACAACAGACTAGGCTGCATGGGCCAATGAGCTGTAGGTGAGCCAACAAAGGATTAATCTGGACTGTGAACACTCATAATATAATAAGTGATACCAAGGAAACAGCAGTGACAAAAAATACAGATCTTTTATAATACTGAATGGAGACTGCAGTGAAATGAAATGTGTTGTTGTAAAGTTGGTGCATATATTAGTGCACAAAGAATGGCTTCAGAAAAACATATCAAGATAAACAGAGACAATTTGATTTTTGAATTTTCTAATGTCACTCATGGTAGGTGCAGTAGCTGTTGACTTGTACATCTACATACCCTGTATTAATATGTGCACAACAATTAAACATTCTGCATTCACAGGCTTGAATTTTGCATTCTCTGCTTGATTTGATCATTGCTGTTTATAGGGACTGTCAGTTGTCTAAACTCGGATCCTACGTCATCTACTAAATAAGGGGCATTTTCTTCTATCTTGTTACTGAGAGAAAATTTGGGTACCACCACCCCATTTACTAAATCACGCCTCTGTGTATATGACTATATTTGATGCAACGGATAGGAGTACTTGGGCCCCATCAACTAAATAACGGGCATACTGTGTGTAAGTGACTATTTTGATGCAACAGACACTAGTAGTTGGTTCACATCCAATTAAACTAATTGCCCCTTGTTGTGGCCGAGACATCATCTAAACTCCACCCCATTTGCTATCTCCTTTTCCACCGTCCTGCCGTTTGCAACCAGGTGGGGCAGCTATCGGATGTTGGATGTCAACCAACTAACCAGCTATCTGTCTCTTTGGACAGCTTTAGTAGTTGTCCACCAGGTGGGGCAGCTATTGGATGTTGGATGTCAACCAACTAACCAGCTATATATCCCTTTGGATAGGTTTAATATTTGACTACCAGGTGGGGCAGCCAACTGACCAACTATTTCTAGGAATAGTTTTACAATTTGACCACAAGGTGTCGACAGTAGTAACGTGTACACCTAACTAGTTGGTTGACATCAATGTAAGATTCTGACATGTACAGACTAACCTAGTTTTTACTTGAATGCCATTCAGAAACGAAAACAAACTTATGGGTCTTATCCTGATAGGAGACGTGTCTTTGCAAGTGAACTTTTATGACACATTTCTTTAATTGGGGATAACTACTTCTTGTAAAGGAAACATGAACAGAAAGGACAATAACTATGTTATAATCTAGGTTTGTTTTGAAACAACTGTCAAATGGCACATTCCAAATTTCTTTCCATCGTTCTCACAAACAGCAAGAAGAGACAACACATAAGATGACCTGCACTTATTTTTGATTGTAAACCAGAAGGCAGTAAATAAACGTCAAACCATGACGCCAAATTTGACACCTGCTACGCACAAGTACGTAACGAACCCGATACCTAGTCGAAGGGAGCACGTTGACATTGGAAAGTCTATAATAGATAAACAGTTGCCTGAAAAAATAGAATCATAATTTTGATTATGGCGCATTAATGTTTTCAGATGATTGCAACTAAGCTGCTTGTCATTGCCGTCCTTCTATTTGGCGTGAAGGCGACGCTCGAGGACCGGCGACCAGTGGAGTCAATGGGTGAGCTAGAAGAAGGTGAAAGGGCCGCAGTCTACTACCCAGTCCCGGATCCAGACGAAATTAACAGACTTTTAGAGAACGTCGTTCCTGCGAGGTATGAACCCTTCAACACAAATAACCCACTGGGGAAAAGCTTTTATCTGCCTGGGGTCGATCTTTACTCTGATCGGACAGGCGGTACGCCCATCTTTAAGTCGGTGGCGGAAAAGTGTCTACTGGAATACCCAGGAAGCAGGCAGACAGTGAACAATATTGATTATTTCGAAGATACCGAATCGTTTTACACCAAGACTGCCTCGTCAAGCTCATTGGACGTCAAAATAACGGGCAAGTACACCATGGGTACAACACTGGACGTAAAGACGAGCTCCATTTCCTCCGGCTCAACTGATGTGAGGGGTAATAGCGTGCACATGTGGACCCACACACAGGTCAACGTCCTCGATGCAAAGTGCTACAAGTTCTCTAGCAGTCCGTTATCGCACCATGTTATAAAAGGGATCAATAGCCTAAATTCGTCCATCACTAATCCCCAAAATCCATCATCTTGGAGGGACTATGAAGACTTCCTCACAACTTTTGGCTCTCACGTAGTGGTAAGAACTTACTACGGTTCGTCTATTCGTTCTTGGGCATTTTCAGAGAAATCTAAAAGCTATTCAGAGAGGCAATTTAAGGTGGCAGCTTGCGTTCACTTTGAAGGGCCAACTGAAGTCGGAAAGCTTGGTGTCGATGCTTGTACTGACGTGACAAAGGAGGAAATTCAAGCTGCTTCTCATTTACAAATTGTATTCAATGTCAACGTTCAGGGTGGAACAGACAACACACGAAATCAGCTTGTATCCAAACGCACTAAAGCACTTCTCCAGAAGTTGATGAACGAAGGAAGAGCAAATCCTTCTCCCGTCGATTACACATACGAACCGATTTGGAATGTCATCAAGTTCAAATTTCCCGGAAATGATGATCACAGCAGAGACGTTAGAGCTAGGGCTGAGAATCTTCGACAGTTCTACGAAGGGTTTAAGGATTTCGGGTGCACGGAGGTGGATGTCAATGGTGTGAGAATGCGCTATTTCCGCGCGACAAGCTCGTCAAGTAGACTATTACCTCAGTACGAGTGTTGGCTGGGAAGGGAAGGATGTCGTTCCAACGACGACTGCAACGTCGGCGGCGCGGGTACTGTGACGTATTGCTATGGAAGTACGTGTATGCAACACAAAGCCCCTGAGTTTGGTAACAAAGCTATGACAGCTGTCGCCAAAACTTCGAAGAGCGGAAGCTATAAGGAAGGCGTGAACCGAACCTGCTACTACAAGACCTGGAAGGCACAGGGTTATTGCCATTCTTCAACTAGTTATTATAGCGATTCCAGAATCTGGCCTCAATAAATGGAAATTTCTTGTGAAGCGATAAAATTCAAAGGAACTCAATAAATTCCTTGTCACAATGTTGCATTGTCAATACTTAGTTATCATGCCGAAACATCAGTTTGAAGATGCAATAAATTGCACCTGTAATTTTCAAAGTCGGTACAAATTACCCGCGTTCAGTCCAAAAGGAAATTCTAAATTAAAAATACTTACCCTACTGAAAGTCTTAACTTGCTCCTTCCTCATATGAGAAGTGATTACCGAGTTTGTAAGGAACTGACACTTCCATATTCCTTGAGACAATGTTCGAGGTCTCAGGTCATTGTAATTTGTAAGTTCTTTCTGAGCTACAACATTACCACTGATTTCAATCAGGAACAATTTGAGACCAATTTCATAATCGCAAGTGACCTAATTGCAATGGAACTGAAGGCGGGTTTAAAATCGAGATTAAACGATACGAGTCTGTCTAAAGCTTACGTTCGTTTGTAAGAGATTACACGAGAGGACACTGCGTATGACATACATTCCTTTTTAAATCCGTATTCGCAACCGACCAGTGTTTACAGAAATAAACACGCCATACAAACACACAAACGTATTGGTTTAAAAAATGCAAAGACAAGTGAAAAAAGCAAACGAAAACTGTAATTCAACATCTGCGTTTGTTTGCACGGGCTAAGAATTGGTTCCGTTTTGAACGGAGAATGCCACCCGATTTAATTATTTTTGTTGCCGTCTTAGTCGTTCTATATTCACATCACCTCGTATCCAGTGAATCTCACCTCGCCGAAATTAAGGTGTCGCGAAGAAGGTGCGAGTACACGACGCAGCGATATCAGTGGTTCTTCTGCTAAGTGTGTGCCTCTATGGCGTGGGGTATTGTTCCCGTGTGCGAACCATGAAGCTGTCAGGAAAGCGGGTATGCAGTTTTCTTCGAGAACCTGAAATGCTTCGGAAGTGGTTCCCGACAGTTAAGGATGAAAAGTAAACCGAGTACGAGGCCGTGAAATATTTCCGTGTCTATGGCCGGCATTTTTCCGTTTCAAAATGAATTATTCTCACTCAGTGTGCAAAGTCTATCTCAGTAGAGACAATTTGTAATATTTTAGGAGTGTTCGTGAGTGCAAAAGTTTTGAGAAATCAACAGTGAATAAATCACATTGCGTTACTGGCTTCAGATGCAATAGAGAATCCCACAATCCAAGCCACGGGATTAGACGAATTTTCAAAGAGGTTTTGCCATGTCATAAACCTGAGACGAGTGTAGGATTTGTTTTCTCACATGAACCGTAAAAACGATCTTTCTGCAGAAAAACCCGACGTGCTGTCTAGGACTGTCAACCATTTGACGCAAGTTTTGTAAAAATATGCATGCGCAATGCAAAGTAAACGCAGTTACTTTTTGTAAATAACTTTATTTTAAACTTGATATGAATAATTGAAAATTGCATTTAGCTTTCGTAAAAAGCACTGAAGTTAGAATCTAACAAATACTCTTTAAAGCTGTAAAGTAAACAATAGTCAGCAGGGCTTCCCCACGCGTGAGCACTGAACTGACCTTGAGACAGCACAGCTAGTCACTTGGCTTACCGCGTGATATGTTTTGGTTGGGGCTTGGTTGGGGTTCGTCTCCGTTTTTTCTTTTCTTTTTTTAAAGTGATATATATTTATTGAAGAACACACAGAACATACAAAGAAATAATGACAAACCCAGAAATCGCGAAGCATTATATCTGGGTTGTAAACAATTCATAAATGAAACTAATATACATAGAGGTATATACATTTAAGTAGTATCTAATATAAGTATTCCAATACTTAGATATGCTATTACAAATATATAAAAACAAAAATATGTACAGATTTATGTACGGAAACCAGATGCAACAATATTGATAAACGGTACATAAAAATTTACTAACGTTGCTTAGGAGGAATTCGTTGAGAATGAGGTTAAGGTTAGGACTACCATTCAATAATAATTTAACTCTAGTAGGGATATTATTACAAGAATTGAGAGCGTTAACAATTGATTGGTTTTCATTGAGTGCACGAAAGAGAGAGTCTCTCAGGTATTCGATGAGGGGACATTTGAAGAATTAAATATGAGGATAAGATTGATGGTTACCACATTTACAGTTTGGAGAGACATTACTAAAGTTGTGCCTGAACTTGTCAGAGTTGAGGAAAAGACCACATCTTGATCTGTGTTATTTGAAATGCATTAATGAGTGTCTTCTATTTAATTGCAAGCACCACACCCAGCTGCCGAGCTACTGAGTCACCAGATGGTCCAGTCCAAGTACACACACATTTCTTCAATTTTTACATAAAAATGGAACTCAAACATTCATAAAAAAACTATTGTCCTAACTTTGATTAATGTCAGAGAGATGAAATAGTGCCAAAACTTGGAAATATTTGAAAGCTGACAGGGCTCGACATAACGAGCTGCAGGTCGCACTTGCGACCTGAAACTTGGAAACGTGAGCTGAGATTTTTGTCAGCTCGTATCAAGTCGCAAAATGTGACCTGGAATTGTCAACGAATGCGAGCAGAGTTTTTACACTTCTCGGAAAACACCTGGTAAATATAAAACAACTCTTGTCAATCCGACCATTATTTGGTTGTTGCCAAGTTCAAAACAACACTAACCGAGAACAGCCCTCCCGATGATTTGTAAGCAAGTCGCGTGAACATGGGATATGCAGAATCGATCTTTGACGCGTTTCATTGGCTAACATTTTCGGCCGCTTTTGAAAATTTCCGGATTCGCCGAAGAAAGTTTCGGGCCACAGCATAACACGTGATAAAACGTCACAAAACAGCGGTGTTTCTACTAATTCTTAACTAAGCGATCAACTTACCAAACTTTGATGTGGACAAAATGTTTATTTTTCGCACAAGATTTCCTTATTACATGTACCAAATATCCCCAATATCCCTGATATCGTACTGCGGCACCGTTCTTAGCGCGCAAGCGGTCCCGGCAGACACTCGTGACTTAGAGATGTGCGTCTCATTTTTGTATTATAAGACAGCCAAAGTGAAAATGACAACCCTATTAATCTCCAAGCGACGGTCACGTCTTTACTTTCAGTGGCGAACTAATTCTCAAACCCCTTTACTTGTTTCTGGGGCTACGAGCGCGAAATATGGTTCGTCTTTCACACGTTGTTGCCAACGTAAAGTGTATGCCTACTCCAGCGATTCAAGTGCGTGAACTCACGCGTGCGCACCACTTCAAAGCTGCACATCGAAAGAGAACAGCGACAGTCCTATATGAAAGAGTATGCCGGCTTGGCTCTGTTCAGGTCCCGGGTGCCAGTGGTTTATTTGAAAATGAACTCATAGATTTCCGCCGGTTATAAAAGACCCGATGCTTTACGATATTCCCCGGGACCGATATAACCCAGAACTGACATTTTCCCGTTCCGATGTTTCCCGAAGTCGATGTTCTTTAAACCCTGTATTCTATGCCCGTAGCCAGCTATTGCAACTAAACGGGTACTAGATGCGAAATTGTGATTAGCGAACTTTTTATGCTTCTCTTCACACACCTCCCAAGGCAACTTTTCGTTCCCCGAACCACTGTCGCCGTAAAATGTNACAGTTCAGGCTAGCGCCCATCATAGCGCACTACAAACGACCGCGCGTGGTTTAAAATTGACACGCACCTTATATGGTGTGTCACTTTCATTTTACACAACAAATTCAGTTTTCAAAAATCGTCTTATCTCAATATGTCGAACCAAATCCCGGCTTTATTTGATACCTTCGAAAGAAAGTTGCCACGTACTAGTGACACGCGTGTCGTTTTGTGACTAACCTATTTTCCCGTACTTGGAAGGTATTGAGGAGCAAACTCGCCGTTTCCCGGTGGAAACCCGCACGGAGGGAGTCGGGAATTATTTCGAGGCTATTCATTTCATGGGAAACTAATGAGTACGTAAACAGTATAAGTACCACATTTTTGTTGTGAAATTTGCACTGAATTGTTCCCGAGAATCCAAATAGGTCATTCGGTTAGACCATCGTTTCACAGATTCTTTTTCGACATATGTTTTTCAAACGTCGAGTTAAGATACAAAATTTGGTCTGCGAAGAAAAAGTGGAGGGAATTTGCACTCAGGGTTACTTTGAATATTTAACGCCTTTGACGACAGTCAGTAGCAGGTCAGACCTAGCAAAATCCTGGATACTTTTTCAACGGGCATTTTCTCCCTTTTCACATCGCAAACTTAGCTACTCGAAAGCACGTGTCAGTTAGAGAGCACTGATTCAACTTTCACGTCGGCAACTTGCCTTGAGCTCAAGAGCCTTTCAATGGCGGTCGTGAAGAACAGTAACGCCGTACCTACATGAACGAAGTCAATGCTGAGATCTGAAATTTCAGAGTATATAACGCTGCAGGTAAGAGCATAATCTAAAAAAATCAATTTTGGCGCGTAAAAATGACGGGAAAATTTTGCAACCTAGCATTTACGAATGCGAGCTGGATTTTGAAAATGCTACCTGGGAATTTGGCTAGGTCGAGTCCTGGCTGAAATTTCGCCATTTCTCTTAAAGAGGCACAGAACGGCACTCACAGGGTTTTGCCCAGTAAAACACACCTCACTTGATTTGTCACCTTTTCTTCATTATGCCGAACACTGGATGCAAAGAATGTTTTCAGATATGTCAAGCCCCATGGATGATCACAGAAACTTTATTATGTCTCGTACTTTTGGCTCCTACTGAAAAGCAAGGAAGGCTAAGAAAAAGGGGGCTAAAAAGCACAAAATCGGTACTTTTCACCCCAAAAACACAACTTGCCGATTAGATTCTAAAAGCAAATTACCTATGATTCCGAAATCATCGTCAGCCGCTCTCTTTACAGTGAGAACATTATATGCCAATTTTCAAAATCATACCCAGAGCGGTTTGGTTGATAGAAGAACGGACGCCAAAAAACAGACACGAAACGAGTAAAAATGGCAACCCATCCGAAAACGGGAGGATAGCGTCGTCTCAAATAATACATGCCTATCTGCCAAATTTTATGATAGATACAAAGGTAAACGTAAAAAATAAAATTGCCACTAGGGGGCGCAACCATAGTCCGATCGATGCTAAAGTCGTCATCGTTCCTTGTCAACATCATATAAATATACTTGCTACATTTAGTAAAAGATCCTGCTAACGTTTTAGGAGATACAACCATGGGCGCAAAAAACTGCCACTAGGAGGGACCAAAGTAGTCAAAGTCGTCGGAAAATCCTCGTCAGCCGCCCTCTTTACAGTGTGAACATTATATGCCAATTTTCAAAATCCTACCCAGAGCGGTTTGGTTGATAAAAGGACGGACGCCAAAAAAAAAAGAATCGAAAACGGTAAAAATGGCCACTAGGTGGCGCAAAGAACCTCGAATCCGTCCGAAAACGAGGGGATGGCATCATCTCACTAATAGATGCCTAACAGCCTAATTTTATGAAAATCCGTTGAGGACCTCCAAAGATACAGAGGTAAGCGTAAAAACTAAAATTGCCACTAGGGTTCACACCGGTGGTCGGAGAGGTCCAAAATTTGTCGTCATCCGTCGTCATCTTAATAGGAACACGTCTGCCAAATCTCATAAAGATCCTGCGAGGGGTTTAGGAGATACAGCTGCGGACGCCAGACGCCCAGACAGAGATAACGGCAATATGCGACCACATATTTATATGTGGGCGCATAACCAGTGCAGAATTTGATCTCTACTCTTCACTTAAAAGAGAATAAATCCAAAAACCTGCATTTTTTCAACAGTTAACAATTTATTATGACATACACAAAATATAACACTATAAAATCCATGAACACACAATAACAAACAGGAATATTCAACTGTAATCAATATGTACAAGAATAAGAGAAAAGAGAAATGTTGACTACATAAAACTTCAATGCAACAGCAGACTATTATAAACAAATGATGCGACGGATTGAAGCAGTATGAGATTAGTTTCTACACTGAATTTACTTAAACCATAAATGAGGATATTGGCTTTGTCTAGCAAACTACGGGATTCATTAAGCGAAGAGAACACATCAGAGTTACTTTCGATGATCTGGAGGTCCCTGCATTGTCGAGAACTTACTCAAACTACATATTACAAAGTTGGGAATTGGAATCTTAATACAACAGAATCTGAGCCCCTACCATGAGCAATACAACACAATACATGGAAATAAACAATTGGTGTTTAAGTTCCATTGAAAGGATTCGTGTGCGTGGTAAGTTACTGATGTGCGTGATAAGTGTTTGTGGAAACTTTGGGATTCGTCTTCTGTGGTTACCTAAGGGGAAACCAAGGCGCACAAAAATCGATATATTAGCATCTTTATTGTTCTCGTTGTTATAATAAAGATAATGACAAACATTTATCGCTAATGGTCTGAAGTATGCCCAAAGTACTATATCCATATGATCTGTGTTGTTACATCCAACAATAACGCAACGAAGGAAAACAATGATACCACCGATGGGCCATACCTACATGTATGCGGCGAAATGCCATGAACAGTGGTAGAGTTTGTATATCTTGTCGTTGAAATGTTTTATAGAACTGCAAAGCCACTATGTCGTCAGGAAAACAAAGGATTTCTGTGGCCTTTTGTTTTAAGTCTTGTGAAAAATTGTGGTTATGCCACTAAACTTATTTTTTCAAATTGCAATGCATTACATGAACATTTGATCAACAGAAAATCTGATTTGAATACGAGCCAAGAACTACTCATGAGAAAATTACAAGGCATAACAACTATACAATCTACATTTGTTGAGTTCATGTCTAACCCTATTCAATTGGGAGGACGTAATCGACTTTTTACAAAAAATGGAGCCATGTATGGTATTATAGTTCAAAGTGGTATGCAGTGAAACATTCCAAACATTTAGAAGGAACAAACTCGATTGCAAAATATCAAAAAACATTAAAGACACTCTGATGATAAATGGTGAAAATATGGCATGGAAGCCGTAAAATGTGTTTGAGCCTATAACTCTGGTAGAACGTAATATTTTGGGGAAATATTTTACTACTGTTTATAGTTTATCCCGTTCAATCCGATCATATTCCACGCCTCACTGAAAAAGATGATATTTATACATACTGTTTATAGATCTCATAGGACTACCTATGTGAGAAAATTTGGTGGAAATCGGCTGACCCCCACCTTGCCGCTGGATGACTGGTGCTCTCGTGGATTAGTACTTAATAGCGGAAAATCACAGCAGCGTTTGGGAGACCAGTGCATAAAATCTAGTAAGCGAAAGCTTCACAGGAATCCGATCAGCTATTTCTGATGTATGACATTCCAAAGTTAGCCAAATTTGGACATTTTCATAGGGCCCTACATAACCTTAATTAAGGCCGACCATGAACAGTAACGCATGAAAATTTGGTTTCTTCAGTATGTAATTAAGAGCCCACTAAAACCATACAGTGCCATTTTTATTGACTTGACTTTGACTACCTCACTGCTAGAATCACCTTTTAATTCAAACAGCTGCGACCAATACCCGCACACAATGGTGTTGTGTTCAGACCCTCACTCAATGAACTGTTATCAGCATTTTATTGTTTGTGCTGGGTTCTCAAGATGATGCTAAGTGGATGGTCACCTGGAGTAATTCATTTAGAGCATGTCAGCCGATTATGTAAGAACTTTTCAAAAAGTTTGATAGTTAAGGAATGTTACATAGCATTATTGGAAGAAGTAACGTAGAAAATAGATCCAAAACTAAAAGAGGTGATCCAGATCCACTAAAGGATACACTTGTGTGTCGAAAAGTAAAATAAATATACGTAAATAAAACAACAAAAATGGATCACTGAAATTTTCGGATATAATAATATCCTTCGTCAACAGAAACCGAAATAAAGTAACAATGTTTCGTGTTCGTTATGCCACATATCAGATTAATTTATTTATCTAAACATCATTCAACAAAGAATGGACTCACCGGAGACAGCCCAAGAGTTGTTATCTCTGCGGCGAAGGATGTTAAAGTTGAGTTCCGATGAGTTGCCAGCAGTCACTGGTACGGTGCGCGGCTTTAGACGCTCTGCGGCTGGGTTAAAGATCTTTTATAGGCCTAACTATCCCCAATTCCCGTACCAGGATGAATTTCAAAAAAAAATAACTTGACTTGGCTGCATCATGTTCATTACGCCATATATCAGATGTCAATTGTCATGTAAATTGTCATATAGTGTTTGATTTTACTTTATTTCTGGCCAATAGGTTTGAGACCCTGAGGGGCCAATTGACCCTGGCTGTCAAGTTTTTATGAAACGATCCCTGAACTATTAACTTACCTGATATAATTAATTTATCAAAATTCCTTCAGTCTTTGATGAGGCGGCCCAACGCACTGTTGCTGAAGCTATGTCAGATTTGTAACTTGCACACTACATACGTTACAGGACAACGGTGACCACAGCTGTAACACGGAACACGTAGAGAATGCCTGTAAAGAGTCATGCGGACATAAGTCATTGAAAGTTGTACACTAAGCACCTAATGTAGGGTTGACCTCGTAAAGTTTGGTAATTGATGTCAAAAGTGAAGCGTCCAAAACGAACTGCTAGCAGTGAAGTAAGATATAGTCCCGTTAATCTAAAATGGGCAGGTGCTGTTAACTTCTGGAAAGATATCCATTTTACAAAGACCTGCAGAAAAGAATTTGGTAGATAGAGGCAGGGCAAAAATAGATTTCCATGATGGCATATATGCTGCAGTACAAAAGAATCAGTGAGATACACACATCAGCCATGGTTTTTTACAGGTATAAGAGTATTTGACAAATTCAATGACGATGTTTCACAGGGTTAAGAAGATACAAAGGCAGGTGCCAGAAACCAGATAGGGATGGTGTGGAACTGAATACAAATATCACATTCATATATGGGTGCATAAAAATCTTGAAGTTTTGCTTTTGTAATCATTAATTAACGCTCTCCAAATGGCACATATACCTCAAGATTATCTGTATACAGCCAAAGCTAAAGCAGCATCCACCTTGCTTATCCGTAACTTAAAGCATGTTTGCCAAAGAACCAAGACAAACAGCCAATTTGACATGTACTCATGAGAAATGCAGTCATTGTTGTGTTGCACGGAACTGACCTAAATTTGAATGTGCGCCACTTCTGAGTTTCACTATAATTGCCCAACCCCAACAAAATCAACAATTTTTACGTGTTTCATGACCTGTCGTGGTATCAGAAAACAAGTCCTGTCATGGTAAGGAGAAATTTGAGAACCATTTTATACGAATTAACTGGCATATTTTGGTTTCCGTTATCTCAGCCAAATATTGCAGGACAAAATGCAGTTTAAGGCATAACAATGTAACATTCAACAATGGCATGATCACCAAGAAAAGCATCAAGTAAATTCCATTTATTTTATGATAAAAGAGTTCCAGACCAACAATGCTGATGCTTATCAACCCTTTCTAGAATATGGACTTCCCTGATTTTGGTAAAACATCACCCAATTTATGACAAAAATTTTTAGTACCAAAACAACCATTTTTTCATTTTTCAAACACTTCTTACATTGCTGTGAAGGTCCAAATGTTTCAAAACTTTTGATGTTGTCTTTGGTAGCTGTGGTACAAACTTTCAATTCTATTTCATTTGATGTGAAATCCAAACCAATAAAACTTTTATATTACCATAACAAAATATTCAACAGAAACATTGTTCAGAAAATTCACTTGATAATTTTACCACTTTAAATTGAATAGCCATAAACACATATGATGAAATTGAGTGCTTTTAACTATACAGTGAGTTTTTGAAAAATGGAAAATCACAATATTGGCAATGAGTAAACTTTACCATGTTACTTCAAACGTCACAGACAGGTGTGGCTGCAGGATTCTCCCTGCGTTCATACAGCCTGGACCACTCACTCCTTCACCTATGTCTAGTAGATTCGCTGAGATACAGTAGATCACTATATTAATGTGTATCATATGTACATGTATGCCTTTTCTATGGCAAAAAATCAATGTCGTATACCCCAGTCACAGAGACAATTTATTTACTAAAAACAATGAACCATGAATTCATAAGTTAGGGAAAACTTCAACACCTAGAAAATTAATACATTTGTTTAACTTAATCTTTAACACTATGCATACAGCATCTTAGTGAAAATGTTAGCTATTGTCATTTTCTGATGTAGTGGTGACAAAGGTTAAATGCCATCTGAAAGGGGCATTTCACTGGTGTTTAGCTGTCAGTGGTGAATTCTTAATCAAACACTTTGATGTTTATAGATTACCTTGCCCATCAGATTTTGCATAGTTATCAAATGAGCCATCCAATGCACACCTTTCAAATTCGCAATTATAGGGTTGACCAACTTTAACAAACTCTGAAACTTTTTCTGGAGTCGCCGATGGTTTCGATGTTCTTGTTGGCAGGAAACATAGTTTCTATCATAGTAAGCATTATGAGAGCAAACGACCTATGATTTTCATTTTAGTCAGCTAAACGGAATGAAATGCTGCTTACATTTCCATGTGACGTGAATGGAGATTTAAAGCAATGGGAGTCTACAGCATTTTATTGTCTAATGGCCTCTAGCAGTCAAATTACTGTTATGTAGTGGGATGTTTACATGACATACAGAAACATGGAATATCCACAAATGAAACAACTTACACCTCATCTTCTGCAGCATGGCCCATATTGTTCAACAAAGCCCAATTCTAGAGAGCTACACTTACAAAAGTTTCATGTCAGATGTTTGCCATTTAGTTTATAAAACATTCACTTAGAGTATTTTTTAGTTAGATCGAACATCTTGGCAGCAATAAAAAACAAGCATTATGATAAAACTTGTTAGGCCAAAATTTGTCACTTGGTTCTGGTCTGATTTTTTTAAACGAATTGCACAATGTCTTTTTGACCTAATTGTCGTATTATATTTTGCACAAATCAGTTCTCTTTGTCCATATATTGTCACATTGACAAGATCAACACAAATCCAATAAAATCTTGAGACATCTAACACACACCACCAGTCACAAGCCATTTCAATCAAACTTGTAGTCGAAATATTTTTTTGCTTGGCTGTCGACATATTGCTGGCTTTGATCCAAACTTTCATGCTCATAGTCGTATCCGCCGTAATTGAATTGGCTGGATTGCTCTTTCTTATAGTTCTGATTATCACCAACAGATGGCTTAGTATTCCAGAAGTCTTGCTGTTGACCTCCCGAGGCACTGTCAGAGTGCTGGTTCTGACTGTAACTCCCTTCACCACCACCGACCTGGGAGGAAGGCTCAGGACCAATATTCCAGCCACTGTTGTACGGATGACTCCTGTTGTGGAATCCCAAGAACCCACAGTCATACCAACGGCCTCCCTTGGGATAGCCTTTCCGCTGGGATCCTGGACCATAGTTCCTGCTGCTGTCATTGGAACTGCCTCTCCCTTCAGATCCACCTTCAAGACCATAACTCCGGTCACCTTGCTTGGCATTTCCAGATCCCTGAGGACCTGAGCTCATGGTGCCATTGATTTGACCACCATAGACAAACTTCTGATACCTTACAATGGTTTTGTGTTCGTATGACATCAGGTGCTGGAAGCAAAAAGGGAGTCATTTAATATCAAACCAAAGTCACGTGAAATCAAAACAGAAAACCCGCGCACAACATCTACGGAGATTAGGCAAAACTTTTGATCACTATTTTAACCAACAGCCTAGCACTAACAACAAAAAATTGGTCAAACAGTTTCTTAACTTTTCAAAGCTAATGTTGCAAGCCCTTCCAAATGTGTCTCACTAAACGCCGGCGTTTGGCTGAATAGGCACTTTTTAATTTTCCAAAATTTTCAATTTTATACCCTCAAACTCAACTATACTTCCATCTTAATTTACCGAGTCGTTTTCAGTTCCATTAAGTGCCACGCCTTCAAAACTGGATCCTTCAGTTGCCAAAACATATGCAATTTTCTTACCTCAAACTGAAAAGCATCACATTCTGTCATTTAAAATTGGACATTTGATGCAACTCATGATTAGAGCAACAACCCCAGGCCTTCGGTTTAAGACAACCTTTGACCGAGCCCATTAATGTTACAAAACTGGTGTCATTTTGTTTCTTGCTCATTTGCGAAGAAGTGTCGGGTCATTATTTGCTTCAGATCAGACCCATTAAAGTGGAACTTACACACTAATCTCCATATCTCTTTGATTGCTTGATCAAATTAGAAACACAACATATAGCGACAATGGGAATATGAAATAGCTTGAAATTGCCAAATGTTTCTAAGAATGAGCAATGGTCCACTGTAAATCACTCAACTGTATCCAGTAAGTGTCATGGCATGGTGTTGGGGAATAACACTGCATGAAGCGGGCTTTATGAGCCCCCAAGGTACATCATTATTGCAAAGGTCATCTTTTAGAATTTTTTCCTTTCACATTTTATTTTACAAGTTGTCAATGAATACAACTGCACTTTGTTTAGCGTAGATGGTGGTCAAATAGCATTGTCTCTTAGTCTCTGCTATACATTAGCAAAGTTAGGACCATGCATATATATGTTTAAATGGCTTGTCACTGCAAATTGGTTTGAGTCCTCCAGGCAATATGTCCGTCAAGGTAACTCCAGGCGATTTATTGTAACTATTTAAAATTCAAACAGGACAAGAACATGATGTTGGGATGTTGCTTTGGAAAAATAAATATGCTTACATAGAAAGACAATGTTTATAGATGCTTTAACTTAAACTAGAGCATTCGGGTAAACGTCCAACCCAATTTTTCGAAGCTTACGAATGCCCAGTTCCACTGTACGATCAGCTGCTGGTTTTTTTGAAATTTCAACCCAGACAAATATGGACATATACAACATCAACTCCTGCGATGTAATTAACCTTTAATTACTTGTTTAACGATCAGATAAATTGTATTAAAATAATGAAAATACACTTAGAATTTAGGTGAAGGTCATGCACAATGCAATCTTTCAATCTGGATTCTGAAATTATCTTCCACATGGCAATGACAGTCATGATTTTTTGAATCAATGTGTCCACTCTTGGGTTGCGTGTTCAGTGAAGGTTGGTGAAAAAGATTACATAAGAACAGATTAAGGTTATGCAGAACCCTAGAAAAATGTACAAATTTGGCCAACCTCAGAACATCATAGCTCATGAATGGCTGATGAGTTTCTTATGAAACTTTCAGATACTCTGCTTTATGCACTGTTCTCAAAAACATTGCTAGAAATTGATTTTAAATTATTTTCAAAATGTTTCACTTTTGTAAGAGGGACCATCAAAAATTGGACTTTTACGATTTTCACAAGACTCACAAGTTCCACAAAACAAGAACGAAATGATAATTTAGAAAACTGTGGCAATGTCCTTGAAGTCTAATCATGAACATTTATATCAAACAAAATTT
Organism: Phoronis australis; assembly: GCA_002633005.1. Taxonomy (NCBI): domain Eukaryota; kingdom Metazoa; phylum Phoronida; family Phoronidae; genus Phoronis; species Phoronis australis. The sequence goes on along the minus strand of NMRA01000024.1, from coordinate 616,327 downwards.
GGTCCTGTTGTCGACACCATGGTTTTGCTATCGATGCACTTTTGTATTTGCTTTTACAAAAAAGACATGGTCACAATGCCCAATTTATGGCAGAGTGATTAAAAGTTAAACATCAAATTCACTGCTTGTGTTCATCTGTTAATTGATGTGGTATAACTGAACAACACATCTCCATATACAAAAGTAGAACATATTAAAAGCATTGAGTGTCTGTCCTTCACATCACTTGTCTGTCCTTCACATCACTTGTCTGTCCTTCACATCACTTGTCTGTCCTTCACATCACTTGTCTGTCCTTCACATCACTTGTCTGTCCTTCACATCACTTGTCTGTCCTTCACATCACTTGTCTGTCCTTCACATCACTTGTCTGTTCTTCACATCACTTGTCTGTCCTTCACATCACTTGTCTGTCCTTCACATCACTATTTATGCTGACAAAAGGCATGGCCACCCCTCCCGAAACCATGCAATGGTAGCAATCATCAATAGTTCCAACGCAGTACAAGTTCAATGAGTGCAATTGCCACTGGATACGCGGAGAGACATCATGACTCACCTTTCGAAGTAAGGTGGCTGTTCTGAAGAACATGCGGCAATTCTCACAAGGGAATCGTCCTGGTGTTCTTGGAGCAGGAGACGGCTTCGACCTCTGAGCTTCTACATTATTCTTGTGGGGAGTTCCTAAATGAACATCAGGAAACAATGTTGTCAAACAATAAGTGAAATGGGGCAACTGTTCAGTTACATGGTAATTCTTTGCTTATTTCACACAAATATTGCCCAACATCGACACTTTTCTAATTTTCCAATGCTGATTACCTCACTGCAAAAAGTGGTAAATTTTATCTAATGCCGTTTTATGACATCTATTCAGGACAAGCCAAGCTAATAAAAAGCTATAACTTTCTCAATCTGTATTTTTTGTAAAGAAATTTGACACAAAAAAATCTTTTGTCTGCCACAGTGTGTGCAGATGAAGCATTGCCACAGTTAACAGTAGAAAAATTTCTGAAGACAACTCTTTAGTGACGTGAGAGCACAAAAGTGTCTCTTGCTAGACTAAAAAATACGAACGACTGAGTGAAGTTAAAGATTATTATTTTTCACAAAATTATAGTAGTAGCACATTAATACTAACAAAGTAGAAGTCCAAACTTTTGCCTTCACATCACACTTTAAAGAAACAGAGCATTCACAACGTTACGATCCCATGAAAAATGAACACGAGAAAGCATGACAAATCTTTTTTGCAGACATTGGTGAGACTTTACAGCAGCGAAGAAAGCTTAACGATGCCGATACAAAAGAAAATACTGGTAATAATGGACATAATATGCCGGCATTTTGAGAACCAGTTTTCTTAACGGAATAGCAGGCATCAAACTGGTTCTCAAAATGCAGACAGGTATATCAGACTATTGCCAAAAGACTTCATTCCAGTTGCTGAACTGATAGCTAATCAATCTATGATTTTATCGCAAAAACATAAGCTCATTCAAAGTACTGGTAACTGCCCTCCACAATGTCGTCATGGTGACAAGATACTATCTCAGGTAAGAGACTAACTAATCAAACTGATGACTCTGACATAATCAGTCCATGGAACAACATACCACATGTGCAGTTGAAGTCTACAAACACTACCCGTCACTCTTCCTTCCATACATATCTCCAAATAACAATGTCGTGAAAATAACAGAACAGAATCCATCAATTATATTTTATTCCTTTCAAACAGCCTTGCTTTTAAAACGTATTGCTGCCGTCAACACTGGTTCCAAAGAAGGATGAATTTGTTTGAAAGTAATAAAGAAATTGAATGAATGTCTGAAAGCGGATTGCAACAGTGAGCATTAAGAATTATATAATTCAAAGCTGCTGTAAACCAGCCTTGCGTAAGAAATCAAATTATCAACGAGGAACTGGTCTCAGTTAGCACCAATTTCTAGGCTTGAAAAGAATACCTTTAGTGCCATCCATACACAAGCTTACCCTAAAACAAGTTTCTCCTGTAGCTAGTTGGGGGCTGTCTGAGCGCTACCTAATCTAGTGCAACTAGCCTCAATTGTGACAACTTACTCCACATTATCGAGGTAAGAACTTGTTCCAGGACAACTTGAGCCACTTCTAATCCCTGTATGACCGCAAACCTGGGGCAAGCCAGAGGTATCAGTTGTGGTCACAAAGCAACTGTTCTACTTTTTCCAGGAATATTCGCATCGTCTGTTCATTGTCACGCACACAGCTTAACAACTTCTGCCTTGCGCTAGTTACTGGAAGACTGTGTTTAGCTTGGATGTTCAACCTTAAGTGAGGTAAGTTGCACTAATGCAGGTTGCTCTAGGGTAAGACTGTGTGTGAATGGAATTTGGGCATTAAACGATGGGTGAATTCCTGCACAGCGGTAAGCAGATTGAATCAAGTTATTCACAAAACGCAAGGTTGTTGAAGCTTTTTATGATCCATTTGCACCAACTTCTATATTGGATTTTCCATAATACCGGGATGGAAAATGTAATATGCCGGTTGGCACAAATGAACCAAACAGTGAATTATATGATTCTGAAAACTCAATTGCAATATGCGACCGGAAATAGAGGTTTCTTCACCTCATATAAATTAATAAATAGACACCATTCAATAATGTATGAGAAAAACCGACGCGGATCCATTAGTGAATGAGGTTTATTTATTAATAAGAGGCAGTTTTAAAGACAAACTCAGTGGTTGGAACACTTCCAACCAAATCAACTCTAATTGGAACGATTTATTTAAAGTCACAAAACCCCGAGCATCACATTGCAGTGAGTCCACTTTACAGGTTTAGATGCAAAATTTTAAAGTTAGAATGATAACGCAGAATACTTGTCCACTAAAACTACGTAGTTGACTCTATGAAGTTTTGTATTGAAAAGAATTTTTTCAGATTTTCTTAGCAATAATGAACAACAATTATTTGTCACAATGTTATTATACATAGTGTAAACTACATTTTAATGAAGTCAAATCTGGTCGACATTGACAAAATCGGGCTCTGCTTTGATGCTGAGGACTCTATTGCCTTGCCAGCCAAAGTTTTAAATTTGGAGCAGCAATGTTTTAACTTGATGTGCCTTGAACAAACTCATCGTGGTAAAATCGTAACCTATCACCGCGACGAGTCAAAACAGGGCCTGGCGAACACTGGTTTAGGATGAAAAGTCAAAAATGCTGTTACAGTTTTCTACATTGTCTTCAAATTTTATGCAACTTTATAGTTTTTTAGTCCAACTTTTGATAGCCTGTCATCCATAGTGGAACATTTTACAAGCAATTCCCAAAAAGTACACTATCTGAAAGTTTGGTGTGAATACGATCACCCACTTCTGAGATATGACTTTTTGAATGCACATATTTCAATGAGTGAAACAGACTGAGATTCGAAAAACAAAAATTACCGACAAAATGTCCACTGACTTTTGATTTTCAACAGAGGAAATGTAGTTGAATTCATAGCTGCCTTGAAAATACCACAGACAATTTAATACATACCTTCTCTGTGTTGGTTAAATTGCTGTTCAGAGTTCAGCTGTTTGTCACAGAACTGGCAGTAGAATGAAGTTTTTGTTGGGTCTTTGAGACCACCCTTTGGCTTCCCGACAGTAAACACAGCAGGATGTTCATCTGATTAGGAAACCAAGAAGATAGTATCAACGAAATACAATCAGGTGTGCATTTTGAGACATGCAAAACGTCAGACGGCACAGTACCAAAAGATACCAAACAATGAGTGTTTCAATTGCCATTCAAAGGCGTCTTATTTACAATGTATTCAAATCCAAACTGAGACCAGTAAAAACTCTTGGCAGTGAAGGCCATACTATAGCTTTGTAGATATACTGGTGTTATTCAAATGGTGCAAGACCTTGGATGAACGAAGCATTGGGTTATATGTACTCGGACAGCTTTTGGTGCATACTGAGTTAGACCCAAGCAAAACTAAAATTTAAAAAGGGGGTCCCAACCAGTTGGATCAGCATCAGCAATGTTCTCCATAACAGAAACACGTCTGCCAAATATAATGATGATCCTTCTAGCAGTTGTTGGATAGAGCAGTGGATGCCAAAAACCAAAAATGTCAAAATATTAAAATTGCCACTAGAGTAGCAGCACAGGTCATATATGTCTCAAAATGGGCAAGTGTTGTCCCAACTATGGCAGAAACTTATGTAGCAAAATTCAAGAAATCCACCCATTAACTATAACTTACCCTATTTGCCCTAACAACCACCCAGGGCGCTTTGAAAAATTCGCTTCAGGCGGCTGAAACCCGGTCTCCAAAACGGGTGAAATCGTAAGCTAGGATTCATCGATTTACGTTCTGTGACACATCTGTAACCTATGACTGACTTTCTGTAAAATTGTGGTGCATTGCTATCAAACTTCGTTGCTAAATTACAATCATTTTTCAGAAAATCGTGCTGATTGTCGTTGCCTCACGATCGCCGATAGGTCAACCTGAATTCTTGAATAAAAATAGTTTCGACTCAACAAATTACCTGAAGTCCTCCTTAAGTTTTCAATACAGTGTCCCCAAGATTTTTACTATGGAGTCGGTATTAAGTGCATATTATGTGCAAATCTGCGCTAGGCTGTACCCCGCAACACAAAAAAATCTTCGGAAGAAAACACGTGTTGTTGTCGCGTGATGTTTGGTTTGAAGTTTGTCTGCGTGTGCATGAGTGAGAGAACCTGCGTGCGTCATCGGAGTTCATTTGCCAAAGTAAATGCGATGTAACGATCTAGGTGTGCATTGTTAACTAAAGACATCAACACAAGCAGTAAAGCAGAACATGTTTTATTTAGCACTTGTTGATCTCATCTGGTAAAAAACATTTGAGAATTGTTTCAGTAAGGCCGATATTAAATGCCGTTGAATCTCCAGGAGACTAGATGCGTAACAGTCAGACATTTATTTTCCAGGAGATTCGGGGGATGTAAGGGCATCGAAGTGTTCACTATCAGTGGGTCATTTTGACTTTAAAAACAACAACTACAATTTGTTAAATAATTCCTTCTAAAACTATCGCAAACATTTTTATGGTATTACAAAATTTTGGAAATTAGTGCCAATATTTATTTCTTGCTGATGATGTGCTACCCGTTTCATAAATGGATAGTTCCCGAAGATTAATGTCTTCGATGACAGGCACATGCATGTAGCACGTGCTTTCTGGCAACGTGGTTTTAATACCAGTCAAATTTTAATTGGTCTTCTATTCACGGTACGAAGAAATTTGGATTCCTGTTGAGGGAGGAAATCAGTACGGGAAATATACCATGAAATCCCTGTGACAAGTAAGCTGCGTCAGTTCTGAAAGGTCAGACCATAATGGGACACGTTCCTTGCAAGATCAGCAATGCGTTCTTTTTCAAGCAAGGCAGAAGTTTGAAGTGTATAGTCACAGCTAAACATCGATGTAGCGGCGAGGCTCGTGGTCTACAAATTCTGCACGCAATAATTTTTTTAGGGCTGTTGGATCTCATTGATAAATTACGTTACTGTAGAATTTCAGAACTGTAGGTAAGGCATTTTTACAATGTACACGTTCATCGGATGGGCGCTTTAGAGATATACTTAGCAACTCCCCCAGTGGCCCATGCGAGTAAAATGGTGCTGGTCGTCTTGGTGGCGAGCGAATTTTCATAGCACAAAAGCACTATATCGTTTCAATCCAGGACAACCAATTTTGTATCAATTTAGATCAAGTAGTTCTACTCGATAACGGCATGTTTGGTTGCGTCACCTGACACCTGACGGCAGACGGAGGTGTTAAAATTATCCAATGACGTCATTGGTTTCACACGCAGCGTGATCAGCAGTTCACAACATGGGTTACTGGTGTCAGCTTATCTCTTTAATTTATCGCTTAACACCAATAAATCATCAAACTTCGATGTAAAACCCTTAAAAATACACCAAGTTCTTATAAAAAACATGTTGTTTTATTTCGCTGTTACGGATTTATTGGTATTTGGACACACTGTAGCTTATAAAGTTCGGCAGCCCAATTTACTAAGGTCCATAGCAGGAGTTTGGGGTCTGTTCGGAGAAAAATTCGAAGTATTCTTCCGTGAAATACAGACAGGAGAACCTAGATCTGTGTTGTTTAGACTTGTGATTTTTTGAGTTCTTAACACACAAAACGCTTGTTATTCCGGCCAGTGGCTTGGAACCCATCAGGTCCGTCGCGGCCGGACTGAAGACATCACGAATAAACACGTCAAAGTTGGAAACTAAACTTCCAGTCAAGAAAATACTTTACTAGTGAGCCAAAGAAGTAATGTGCACGTGATTATGTAGGTGAATTAGCCATGAAACTGCAAATCTACTTACTCGTCAGTGGCCGCAAATTCAGCCTCCCGTTCAGTAACGCTAGGACCTCGCTAAAAACCAAGACTTCGCGAGATTACGCGAGATATTGCCGTGCATTTTAAATGAGAACAAGTGACATTGACTAGGTTTTAGCTAGGTCCTAGCGTCTACTGAATGCACGCTAGGTTCCCCTTTGGCCACGGAACCGTCATGCATAGGTAAATAAAGATTCCCCTAACACCTGGCCGTGGGATAGAAAATTGAGTTATTGTTTCATTACAGTTTCTGTCAGCAAACACTGAATTAGTATGCGCTCACACCGTCTCGGTGTCTGGTCAATTAGTTTTATTGCACCTAAAGCCAGTAAAACAGTGATTTATTCATTGTTGGCTTTACAGTCAAATCATTTGCACTCACGAACACTACAAAGGCATTACAAATTGCATCTCTAATGAGACAGACTTTGTTTCAGTTTTATTGTAAGAATTGGTTAAGGTGAGAATAATTCATTTTGAAACACAACACTCAGTAATAAACGTCAACACGGCAACTCGCAATCCCGACTTAGACGAGAGCTCATCCGACGAAGACTTCGCAGGTGGATCGCTAAGTTTCGCAAGGTAACAGTTCAAACCACAATACAGTGATGAAGAAATACTATAGGGGCGCCGTGAACAAGCTCAGGCAACGAAATGTATGGATAGCTATTTGGTAAGCCGGCATTCGTCACTCACAGTCGACGACTGCAGGCCACAGACACGGAGATGTTTCAAAGCCTCATACTTGCTATTTACAGCATACTTTTCATTCTTCACTACCACGAGCCACTTCCTAAGCATTTCGGATTTTCGAGGAAGTCGAAAAAATGATATACCCACTTTCCTCGCAGAGGAGACAGTGTGATCTGGTTGATAAGTGCCCACTTTCTTTACTCGAGGTCGTGGGTTCGAGTCCCACCAGGTCACACTGCTAAACCCTTGAGACAGATTTCTAGCTCCTCAGCTCGGTTTTAACCATATATTAATAAAGCATAAAAATATTTCCAGGTGATCAGTGCAATGGGCCCACATGCGAGGCCTACGCACGTCTGGTACAACGTGTATCAGACCGCCTGTAATTATTTTTTATATTATATTATTCCTCGCAGCTGCATACGGTTCAGACGAGCGGGAACGATGCACCGAAACATAGCGGCATTCACTCTGCAAATGAACCACTGACATCGCTGTGTCGTTTCTCACCTTCCTCACTGGTTAACCGACACCTCTCAGCAAGGTAAGGTCGACCGTATGCGAGGTGATGTGGATATATACCGATTAAGACGGTAAAAAGACTATTTAAATCAGGTGGCATTCTCCTTTAAGGAAGCTATTTGGAAAACTTAAGGAGGATTTCAGACAATTTGTTTAGTCGAAACTGTATTTTTACTCAAGAATTTGACCTATCGACGATTGCGAGGCAGAAATGCATCAGTCTGCAAGTTTTCGCCCTGTAAGTTCAGCACATTTTTTTTAAAACATTGTAATTCAACAACAAAGTTTAATAGCAATGCACTACAGTTTTGTAGAAAGTCTGTCATTGGTTACAGATACGTCACGTAAATTTGATGAATTCTAGCTTCTGATTTCACTCGTTTCGGAGGACCGGGTTTCAACCGCCTTAGGCTACAACAAGCGCCCCCCCCTTCCGAAAGGATTTTTTCTAAGCACCCTGAGCGCTTACTAGGGTGAATACGGTAGCCCTAATTGATGGTGACATAAGCGCACGAAACGATGATTTTTATTTACACTGGTAGCAAGTTTGTGGTGACAGACGAAAGCGGCCGGGCGACTGAATTTCGGGCTGGGCGAGTAGATTTTCTGGCTCACTCGCCCAGCTGGCGAGCAGGGTTTTGAAACCTGGGTATATTCTTGCGCTTATTTATGCAAAGTCTGAAAATGCGTGGGGGCGCTTATAGGGGCACGGATGCTTATTAGGTCAAATACGGTAACACAACCCATAATGTTGTTGATTGGGATGTAGGGGGCGAACGCCAGAAGCCTGCACAAAGACGACAACAATAAGCACCCAGATGTGAGCGCAAAATAAAAACAAACCAACGTCCCTTCTCTAAGTAACAAGGAATACCACCGATGAGTTTTTTCTTACCTACTACGTCTACGCCTAGTTTGAACTCTGAGACCTGAGCAAGTTTCTTGAGGTGCTTATTTGACTCAAAGTGGTCCCTGGCCATTCTTTCATGGTTAAAGATCATCCCACAGATTTCGCATGGGATCTCCAATATACTTTTCTTCAATGGCAATGTACCTTCAGCATTATTTTTCACGGCATCCCCAACCGGGTCGTCGCTTGATTTCTCATCTAAAATGGCAGTTGAGAAAATGAGTTCCAAGTATACACACTAAGTATTTAACCTGAATGAATGCCACTCTCTATCACCTAATTCTGACACTAGTTTTCAAAAATGATGAATACCCTTATGTACGAAATTCAACAGTAATTCACAGCAATCATTAAGGAAAATTTACAGAATCTGTAATTACTCTCAGTGTTTTCGATGCAAATTAAAGAATTCATGAAACATGTTCCAAAGTCTATGAAAGTTTGAACTAAACTTTTATCTAGGAAAAACTGCAGTGAACTAGTGCCAAACATCCAAAATATCCTAACTTGGTTAAAAAATTATTCATCGCCCAAAAGTTGAAAACCTTGAGTGGGTTTTTCAAACTTTAATTGACGTGAGAAAACCAAACTTTAACAACGCATAACTCAAAACTCCTCACTGTGACGTGGAGCGTTGAAATGCACCCACAAATGCACCGCAAATGGTGTGCTTCTGGGGTTAGCATTAGTTGGATCCGCCTGAAAGACGTCGTCATCTGTTGTTAGCTTCATATAAATACAATTACTAAATTTAATAAACATCATGCACTGTGTTTAGGAGATGCAGCTATGGGCGAAAAACAAAACTACCACTATAAGACGCCATAGTAGTTGTTATCGTCAACCGTCCTCTTCACACTGAGAACATATATGCCAATTTTCAAAATCATCCTTATAATGGTTTGGTTGATCGAGGGGTGGATGCCAAAAAACAGACTTGAAAACAACAAAAATGGTCACTAGGTGGCTGAAAGTACCTCGATTCCATCCAAAAATGGGAGGATAGGATCATATATATATTCCAAATTTTCTGAAAATCCGTTGATGACTTTTGAAGATACAGAGGTAAACCTAAAACACTAAAATTTCCACAAGGGGGCACACCAGTAGACAGGTTCGTCTGAAAGTTGTCGTCACTTGTTGTCGACATCAAATAAATGCACCTGCTAAATTTAGTAAAGATCCTGCAAACGGTTTAGGCGCAAAAAACAAACTGCCACTAGGAGATGACACATTAGTCGAAGTCGTCAGAAAATCATCATGAGCCGCCCTCTTTGTAGTAAGTACATGCCAATTTTCACAATCATCTATACAGTGGTTTGGTTGATAGAGGGGTTGACGCCAAACAACAGACTCGAAAACAGTAAAAATGGCCACTAGGTGGCGCAAATTATGTCAGATCCATCCGTAAACAAGAGAATAGTGTCTAAAATTGCCAATAGGGGGCACACCGGTAGTCAGATTCGTCCAAACGCCGTTGTCATATGTTGTCAAAATCATATAAATACACTTCCTAAATTATGCAAAGATCCCGCTACTGGTTTAGGAGATGCAGCCATACGCGCAAAAAAAAACAAAGATGCCACTAGGAGGCGCCACAGTAGTTAAAGTCGTCGGAAAATCATCAATTATTCTCTTCATAGCAAAAACCTACACGCCAATTTTCACAATCATCATTTGAGTGCTTTGGTTGATAGAGGGGCGGACACCAAAAAACGGACTTGAAAATAGTAAAAATAGCCACTAGATGGCACAAACTGCCTCGAATCCATCCGAAAATGAAAGAATAGTGCCACCTTATTAACACATGCCAAGTGCCAAATTTCATGAAAATCAGTTGAGGACCTTTGAAGATACTGAGGCAGACGTAAAAAGCTAAAATTGCCACTAGGGGGCACAGTGGTATTCGGGTCGGTCCGAAACTCGACTCCCTCTGTCGCCAATCCCACTGGAACACACCTGCCAAATTTCAATACGATCCTGCAAGGGGTTTAGGAGATACAGCTGCTGACGCCCAGACACCCAGACAGAGATGACGGCAATATACACCCACATATAAATATGTGGGCGCATAAAAACAGGTTAAGGAAAATAGTGAAACTAAATTACCGTACTTTCTTTCTTTGATTTTCAAAACAATTTCCACCACAACATGTCAATGGAAAAAGTCAACTTCTAACAGAATTTGTCACCTCTTCAAAACCACGAAAGCATTCTCAAAGCTAGTAACATAGTTTCACTGAAAGGCTTTAGGAGGACTACTAAGACTAGTATTACATACTAGTTGATAATTCTCGACGAACACCTAACTCCGATAGAGTTTTGATTCTTTGCAATGCCTTTACTCGTTTCGCATGCGTTTTGCCACTCATGTGTTGGTCAAACTGGACTTTGGAGGTCAGCTCAATACAGCAAACGTCACAGTAATCGTCCCCTGATTTTCGGCCAAATGACCTGGGCAAGGACCTCACCACCTCTGCTGAAATAGCCAACTTGCTTGCTTCTGATTTTTCTTTATGGCTTTAAATGAAAAATAAGAAGCATGGTAAAACGATGACCTCAAGGTTAAACGTTCTTAAATTCTGATTTGAGAAGTCACACATATGATAAACAAACCTCCAGCAATGCGTAGTATAATTGCACAAAAAGCCATCATGAATAGACAACTCCGATTGGTCGACGTGAGACACACATGAACAATTACGATGGTTAAAACGTGTGACTGTGGAGGCTCAAGCAGCATTAGCTACAACAAGTCTGTTTCTGTTACTGAGTTATGCTTAAAGACCATGTGTTAGCCAAAAAGTGTCACCCAATCAACACCATTCAAATACAGGAATGTCTCCAGCTTTGACAGGCCACCTGGACAAAGTGGGAGACATACACTAGGAAGTTAATGTAGTCTGAACTATGGAGAATGGAACCATTCAGAATACAGTTTTCGCTTAGGTCGGTGTACGACCTTTTACCAATATCGTCTAACTTGTTCAGATGGGGTGTGACAGAGAAAGCAAAGTGTCCACTGTGTGAAGGCATCGATTCATTGAGCAGGCAGCATGCTGGTTGTGGTGGAGAAAAGAGCAGCTCAACTGGAAGATATCCTCTGATGCCGTGATGCGTAGTGACTTGGCCCGTCACTGTTGACTCACCACAGACGCAGCACCAGATTTTAGAGTCAAAACAGGTGCCAACAGGAGGTGACCTAACTGACTGCATCAGAAGATTATGCAGACTACTAGTATGCAACTAAGGTGGAATGATGGACAATCTGATGAATAATTCCATGCAGCATGGGCAGAGGGCACCACTAGTATGGTACAATCAACGACAGTGTGATTTTGCATTGCAATCTGATACCAGATAACCTGCAGGAGATAATGTTGTAATCGTCAGCATCATTTATTCTTTATCCTTCTATGGTATCTTGTGATTTCTCAGTTCCCTGGATGTTTGTTTTATTTATATTGCAGGCGGGAGACTGTTGGCCATGAATCAGGAACGAGCACCTCGATTGGGTTTTAATCAAGCCACAGGCGTTCTTAGCTTTTGACCATCCCCAATACACTACATAGAATAATACAAGGTATGACACTCCGCACAACAAATTCCACAGGTGCTTCAGCCGTCCATAGCAAACACAAAACTCAATAAATTTACACAAAACAGGGGTTTAAAAAAACATGAGGAATTGTTCTTTCTCCCAATACCATTTTCGATGTCCTGCTCTACCAAGTTCGCAACAAATTCGCGGTCAAAGCACAAAAATCTTCCCAAACAGTCACTGTATACTATCAATACTAGTATGCTACACTGAAATTCCCGGTTTGTCACGCAAGGTCACGACATGAATAACTCCACACTGAGCCAGACCATTTCATAACCTTCCGTGATGAACCAGCAATTGCCGTCCTTCGTAACTCATCGGATTATTCCGTACTCTATTTGACTCGCGTGAACATATTGATAGTACACAGCGGCTTTTTGGGAAGATTTTTGTGCTTTGACCGCGAATTTCTTGCAAGGCTGGGTGAAGCAGGGCACCATAAATGGTTGGGAGAAAGAACAATTCCTCACGGTTTGTTGAACCCGTTTTGTGTAAATTTATTGAGTTTTGTGTTTGACTTGGACAGCTGAAGTGAAGCACCCGTCGAATTTCTAGTCTGGAGTGTCATATCTTGTAGTACATAGTGTATTGGGGACGATCAGAAGCTGAGGACGAGTCAAGCTGCAGTAGAGCTCTGTGGTTTAACTGGTGAGTACTTCTAGAAGCCTAGCTAGTGAACCTGTAGGAATACAACATTAAAACGAGCAAGAAATTGATACTGTCACAGTTATCAAATGAAACAGAAGAACAAAAAGGCCACGAAGCCTTGCTGCTTTCGCTGATCATGCGACTACTGAGGCAACACGTAGCCCCTCGCCTCGGTTGACATAATTTTATGACATAGGATATTAACAAATTAAGAGCAAACAATTAAAATTTAAGTCATATATTAATCTGACACAGAGCTGAAAAACCACAGACAGGTAGTCCATTAGAGGATTGTGCGCCAAGTACCTTTGACGAGTGGAATCGCCTAAGTCCATGATGACGGAATACTTGTTGTCAGACAAAAATGGCGTTTTGCAGTCGGGAGCGTCATCTGTTGTCAGCCAGTACACAGTAATCATCCCAATGCGAATAGCAAATCAGGCGGCGAGTGCAAAAAGTCCCTTTAAAAATTGAATAAAGCCGTATTTCCAGGAAGTTTTCAAAAAACGAAGTTTACACTATTAATAATCTTGTAGATTTATGATGGAAAATTGCTCTCAAAGTCTAATTCTGCGGTACCTCTATGAGGAAAAAGCGTCTCATTATAATCTGCGCAATAAATCTGTGCTATGTGTAAAACAATGTCGAACAGTGCGCCACGGTTTAAACTATTTATCAGTGTACGGCACTAAACTCTGAAACTCTCTTCCAAATGAGTCCAAGTTCATTGATTACAATTTTTTTAACTTATTTTATTAAATCTTGGACAGAACCACGGTGCAGGTGCGGGGGCAGATTTTAAATCTGGTGGGTATGCCGATTTCACACGGAATCAAATAGGTTTGGTGTCGTTTTTAACTCCATATTCTGAAGATTTGGGAGGAAATTGTGACTTATATTCTAGTTGTCCATTGGAAACTTGTTTACCTGTCGAGGAATTCAAACATTTATTGAATGAATCATTGCAGAATCATAATGGTGAATCCTTGCACGCATCAGAGCCGGAGGCTGGCCCGAGGCAATATCACAAAGGGCATCACTCTCTGGAGACGGTGTGAGAGAGCGGCAGTTTTTAGAAACCCCTTCCTGAGTTTGACCGTTCTGCAGTCTCAATTTATGTCAACGTTAAAGGCTATGACGCACAAAATTTGGTTGAGAGAGCCAGTCATGCGGCAAAATACGGTTACCTCCACACAAAGTGTCTTTACCAGGCGAACAGGAGACAACACCAGGCGAAATATGATTTCAAACAACGTAAAGCCAAATAGCCGCAAAATACTTGTATTGCTTATAATACACAGAAATACACTTCAAAATGTAAAAGTTCTGCAAGTACTCCACGGCACATAAATTAGAATAATTATTCCCCCAACCGGTGCTTTATTGTAGCAGAGTCCCAAGTGAACTCTCAGTCCTCTGGTGAGGGGGCGCAACACAAAAGGCGTCGCCACCAGGATAATCTTTTCTCGTCGTTTGTTCGTGACGGAGACTTATTCTTACGATTTTTCTTTTGTTTCAGATATCCGTGATCGTCATCAGTATATTCTTTTCTCACACTAACGCTTTCATTATTGACAGAAGTGAGGTGGCCTCTGTCACCAGTAAGGTCATCGACACCTCCCTCGTTGCCATAAGAAGCATCGACAATGTCTCCATTGATAACGTCAGTTACAAGTCCGTTGTTGTCATCATGCTCAGGGACACAATTTCCATATGCAGTATAATATCCTGGATCACAGTTTCCACCTGAGGTATCACGATTAGAATTACCACTTCCATAAGGAGTATGGCAAGGATAACCAGTTTCATATTGGACACCATGCTCTGGATCAAGATTTCCATACTGAGTATGATGCCCTTCAAAACCATTTCCATCTGAAGTATCACGTCCTGGATCACCATCTTGATACGGAGTATCATTTCCTGGATCACCATTTCCATACGGAGTATCTTGCTGTTGATTACCGTTTTTATATGGAATATCGTTGTCAGTGTCACCATTTCTATACAGAGTATCATTGTGAAGACCGCCCTTTCGATACAGAGTATCATGGCATGGACCATCATTTCCTTTCGAAGAATTATGCTCAGGGTCACCATTATCACATGCTGCCTCATGAATAGAATCACGCTTGTCATGTGAGGCGCCGGACCCATGATCGCTTTTTTCATATGTAATGCCAGGTCTGGGATCACTCTCATTACATGGGTCATCACGATTGTCATCGACATTTTCATCATGAGCGTCGTTTCCGTCATTTACTATAAGAACAGTCTGTTCGTTTCCTTCGTCGCCAACTGCACCATTTATCACTCGTCCAACATTGCTATTTTTAACGCCACCAACGTACATATCCCATTCATCGGTAACATCAGCTAGGCGTCCGTTCTTGCCTTCGGTGGCATCAAGTACGCATCTTTCTCCTGTAGCAGTCGCGTCAGCAATGTGCTCCAGTCCTTGAACTGCAAATATACCTTCTGATTTCTCTTTACATTTTGCCTGCAGTTGCATCGCGCCAACCTTATTGGCAATTTCAATGTTTTCATTGAAGTCGTTCTTCTGATTCAGTGTGCTTTTGTTATCTTCAGTAGTAGTACTAGGAAGAAGACATGGTTTGAGCTTTGTGTCTGACTCTATGCTCGTGGCGGCCGCTGCTGTAGTTCCCTGATGCCCACGTGGTGTTTCTGGGATGTTGTCGAGAATGTCTTCAATATATTCATAGTGAACAGTTATGGTCTGTCCGTTTTCATCTACTTTAGTCAAAGTGATACTTGAATCTTCGCATTCCTCACTCAAGTCATCATCTTCAAAATCTCCCAGCATGACGGAAATTATTGCTGTTGTAATGTCCGAGAGGTTCTCTGTGAATTGTACTACATGTCGCTTGATAATATTCACAAACGCTGTTATGTACGCCATTAAAAAGATCATCAAGTCTAATACCCTAATGGGTACTTTCAGTGCCATATTCAAATTTGAATTTTGACACCCTAGATTACCATCTCCATACAGGGTATCATGTCCTGGATCACCGTCTCCATACGGAATATCAATTACTGTGTCACCATTTCCACATGATGTATCAAGTCTTGGATCATCTCTTCCAAGCGCAGTATCCCTTACTGGGTCACCATATTCAAACGCAGTGTCATGTTCAGGGACAATATTTTCATACCCAGTATCTTGCTGGGTCTCACCGTTTTCACATGAAATGTCGTTGTCGGGATCACCATTTCTATACTGACTATCATTGTAACTATCGCCCTTTCGATACGGAGTATCATGCCATGGACCACGATTTCTTTCCGAAGTATTATGGTCAGGGTCACCATTATCACACGGTGCCTCATGTATAGAACCACGGTTGTCGTATGAAGCGTCGGACCCATGATCACTTCTTTCATGTATAATACCAGGTCTAAGATCACCCTCATTACATGGATCGTCACCTTTGTCTTCATCATTTTCACCATGAGCATTGTTTCTGTCATTTATATTGAGTATAGCTTGTTCGTTTCTTTCGTCGCCACCTGAGCCATTTATCACTCGTCCAACATTCACATTTTTAATGTCACGTGCGTATATGTCCATTCCATCGGTAACATCAGTAAGGCGGCCGTTCGTGCCCTCGGTGATATCAAGTATGCATCTTTCTCTGTTAGCAGTCGAGTCAGCAATGTGCTCCAGTCCTTGAACTACAAGTGTACCTTCTGTTTTCTCTTTATATTTTGCCTGCAGTTGCATAGTGCCAACCTCGTTGGCAATTTCACTGTTTTCATTAAAGTTGTTCTCTTGATTCAATGCACTTTTGCTATCCACTGTAGCAGTAGGAAGAATACATGGTTTGGGATTTGTTTCTGAATTGATGATTGCAGCTGCTGTAGTTTCCTGGTGATCCTGTGGTATTTCTGGGATGTCGTCGAGAATGTCTTCAACATATTCATAGTGAACAGTTATGGTCTGTCCGTTTTCATCTACTTTAGTCAAAGTGATGCTTGAATCTTCGTTTTCCTCACTCAAGTCATCATCTTCAAAATCTCCCAGCATGACGGAAATTACTGCTGTTGTAATGTCCAACAGGTTCTCTGTGAATGCTAATATATGTGACTTGATACCATTCACAAACGCCATTAAAAAGATCATCAAGTCTGCTATTACCCTAATGGGTACTTTCAGTGCCATATTCAAATTTGAATTCTGACACACTGGGTGACCATCTCGATACAAGGTATCATGCCCTGTATTATCATCTCCATACGGAGTATCATTTCCTGCATCACCATTTTCACATGAAGTATCATGTCTTGGATCACCTTTTCCACGAGCAGTATCCTTCAGAGGATCATAATTTTCATACGCATTATGCTCTGGGACAACATTTCCATACGGAGTATCTTCCTGAGGATCACCGTCTTCATATGGAACGCCATTGTCTGGATCACCCTTCCCATACGGAGTATCTTGCTGGGTCACACCATGTTTATGTAAAATATTGTTGTCATGATCACCTTTTCTATACTGAGTATCATTGTGAAGATCACCCTTTCGATATGGAGTATCATGCCATGGACCACCATTTCCTTTCGAAGTATTATGCTCAGGGTAACCATTATCACATGCTGCCTCATGTATAGAACCACGGTTGTCGTATGAAGCGTCAGACCCATGATCACTTCTTTCATGTATAATACCAGGTCTAAGATCACCCTCATTACATGGATCGTCACACTTGTCTTTATCATTTTCATCATGAGCATTGTTTCTGTCATTTACATTGAGAACAGCTTGTTCGTTTCCTTTGTCGCCACTTGCGCCATTTATCAGACGTCCAACAGTGCTATTTTCAATGTCATTTACATACCTGTCCATTTCATCGGTAAAATCGGCAAGGCGTCCGCTCTTGCTCTCGGTGGTATCAAGTATGCATGTTTCTCCGTTAGCAGTTGCGTCAGAAATGCATTCCATACCTTGAACTTCAGGTATACCTTCTGTTCTCTCTTTACATTTTGCCTGCAGTTGCATGGTGCCAACCTCGTTGGCAATTTCACTATTTTCCTTGAAGTTGTTCTTCTGATGCAATGCGCTTTGTCTACCTACTGCAGCAGTAGGAAGAATAATACATTTGTTGGGATTTGTTTCTGAATTGATGGTCGCAGCTGCTGTATTTTCCTGATGCCCGTGTGGTGTTTCTGGGATGTCGTCGAGAATGTCTTCAATATAGTCATAGTGAACAGTTACTGTCTGTCCGTTTTCATCTACTTTAGTCAAAGTAATACCTGAATCTTCATATTCCTCGCTCAAGTCATCATCTTCAAAATCTCCCAGCATGACGGAAATTATTGCTGTTGTGATGTCTAAGAGATTCTCTGTGATTGATAGTATATGTCGCTTGATAATATTCACAAACGCTGATATAAACGCCATTAGAAAGACCATCAAGTCTGCTAATACCCTAATGGGTACTGCCATATTCAAATATGAATAATGACGTCATCAATACTTTGACGTCACACACGCAATATACATTAATGAACTCGAGATTGTGAAGTCATTTTTACGACAATTGCGAAATTTTATGCTAGTAAACGTAATGTTTAAAGAATCCACACTTTTCGTTTTAGGCGCTGTGTTAGAAAAATAAAGTGACTGGCTGTGCGCTTTTGACTGCATGCAAACAGCAAGATATATATTAAGAGAATGTTAAGTTATGCATTCCGTTTCATGGCAATACAAAACCTTATGCATTCTTAGGAAATCCACTCGTTTTGCTGTCCTTTGCATACTCTTTTAAAAGCATTGATTGTGCCAGCCTAAGTTGAATTCTGATCTATATCGTTATGGCAACTTTTAGGAAATAATCTTTCGTGAAATACAACATTCCAACCGTTAAGAACACAGAATTGATAGTTTCATGAATCGAGAGAATATACTAAAATTTCTTTAAAAAAAACAGTACTGCACTTGTTTGTTACTGGAAACTCATAGTCGTGAAATAAATCCAGTACCATTCAACATTCCGGCCAACCCGCGATCGAGAACGCCCGGAAGGCGATCGAGAACGAAATTTGGCGTGAGTAGCGAAGCTAGACAAGATGTGTAAATTTGATGAATTTTCGTTGTTTTTACTTTCAACGTGAAAACAGATACACGAGTTCAAGGCGTAACACATTGAGGAAGGACAGGTAGAGGTTTGGCTATTGTCTGTTCCAATTATTGGAGAAAAATTAAGTTAACCGATTGTCATTGCATGAGCGGAAGGTGATTTATATGTCATTTTGGCAAACTGCAGTCATTCTTGGCACTATATCAATAAATTTGTCATGAATTTATGAAGAAGTGACGTCTGAAAATATAACGCAACGCTTGTTTTTCGTAGTCTTGTCAGGGTCTCTGAATTTCCAACCCTTTTCTTTTGAAAGAAGCGATCGAGAAGGCAGTGATAAGCGATCGGGAACGCATCGTTGGTTTGTAGAACAACTTTTAGCTTTTTATTAAGAAAACGTGAAGAAGGTTACAAAATAAGAGTGGTACATTTTGCGTCATTACTGTGTTACTGCCGTATCAAAACTAAACAATATAGCATATTATCATTAAAGCGCCATGAGCACTGCATGTACATCAAGCATACTATTTTAGTTATAAATATTTTCACAGATTATTTGATTTTCATTTTAGGAAACAAGTCCACTGAAATTATTGCGAGGCGAGATTCAACGAACATGTTACCCACGGCGTGAAGGTAAACCTTACTAGATAGTTTTGAAATAGACATCTTGTACTTTTAGACGAAATCCCTGAAAACAACGGGTTCTGAACTAAGACTCACCCAGGAGTTGTTCCATGTGGCGTGTCAGCCAGGTGTAAACAAATTGTTGCTGCAGATGAAAGCCAGTGTCGAATCTTCTAGCAAAATTGAGACAGCAAAAGAAAGAAAACAAAAATAGCCAGTGAAGTCAAAGAATGATGATCATGCGTGCACCCAGCCTTCAATATGGGGGGGCTCCAATTTCTAACGCTGTGGACCTTTTTGGTAACAAAATAGCCGGCGGACAAAAAAAAACGCGAACCTCTGTGAGCGTTTTGTGCTTGTTTCGTGGACTTTTGTCTCATTTTCTCGGACTTTTTGTTTCTCGCAGGCGGACCTTTTTGCCCACTTCGCCAAATGGGGGGGGCTCTTTCAAGCCCTCCGAGCACCCCCCTCTGGGTGCGCGCATAAATAAACTTGCCCATGGAGAGAATGAAGAGTGCAGCAACACCATTCACGAAATGATTCAAAGATTCCCGCTCATGAAAGTCTGCTTTTTAAAAATTGCCAGACGTTGCGTAAACTGATAAAACGGGTGAGATTTTACTCGATGTTTACTGATAACATCGATACAGAAATGAACAGATTGACTTGTGGCACTCGCGTGGCTTGGATGTACGTTTTGTTTGACTCTTCTGTTTTGTAGTCTTGGTCTTGAGTTCACCGTGCATCCTCAGTATAATCCTCCAGTTTAATGTTACATTGAAAAAGAGTGAGACGAGTTATAATACAAATACTATATCGTAATTTTCTCAAAATGTAGTCAACGTGTTGTCAAAACGATTGTATGTAAGTATCGCCCAATGACCCTTAGTATGTATGGTCTTTTAAATCTACCTAAACACTACAAAAATGCAATGGTTCTATTAAAGATCCTATTGAAATAACACAAATATAGAAAGAAACTTGAGGGAAAAAGTTTCAAAACAAAACGTCAAAATACTATCTCATCAGACAACTACCAATCATGAACTCCGTAAATCTGAATGAACTAAAGTGACTTTACAACCTTCACTGCTTGCCATGATTTCATTCATGACGTTTCTGCTTGCTATGCCTGTAGATGGAGACATACTGTTTGCATGACATGCCACATTCACAAAAAGGAGTGTCTTCGTGCTGTGACGCAGTGTCGCGTCAGGCTCACTCTTTCCGTGAAACATTGAGCACAGATAGGTCACTGAATCGTCTTGGTTCCTGAGCACGATGCTTCATGTAGTGTTTTCTTATATCGGAAAAAAATCATGGCACATGCAACACGTCAATCAAGGGGCTGTTAAAAGTCACTGCGTTTCATTGTCATGTCATGCAAAATCGATTTTGTCCTGAATGAAGCTCCACAACAAACACACACGCACACGCAAAAACGCTCACACACTCAAACACACACGCATGCACACACACACACACGCACACACACACACACACACACACGCACACGCACACACAAACATGCGCGCGCGCACACACACACACAATCCTTAGTGACATCAGTCAGCGGTTGTACTACTCTTTTTTGAAGGCGTTGGTCGTGTGGCTACAGTTCAACTGTAAAAAATCAAGCGCATTTAGTTATATTTGTTAGGCTAAATCTCACAAATGAGTCAAGAAAAACGGAGAAATATAAGTAACAATCAACCCATCAACTAATTCAGGGTCCATATTACTCTAAATTTATTGACACAGCACAGTTACTTGAACAACTATTAGGGCTGATGCAGAGTAAAAGGGTGTGTTCACGATCGCCATAGACAATTAATGACTTCGTTCCCGATCGCCATCTCGCACAAAGACTTGCATGTATTGGTAAATATCTCAAATTCTTTCACAAATCATAACCAACAAAGGTGTCACCAGGGACAATTAAATTATAAACGTCACACGTCTATACATAAGAACTCTGGAATTGCTAATAGCAAGTAGAAATTGTCTATTGTACGAGGCGCAAAGCATTTTACCGAAAGCCATTGCTGTCTGCGGTCATTATGTCAAAAAAAACAAGCAAAAGCCAAGTATTATTTCAGAGCCACAACAAAGACTAAACTGTAACGCTTTTCTGTGTGTTGCATTAGTATCAAAATGACAATAAAACTCACTGGGTACGTCACTGGCATCTGCGGCCATTTTTGGTGCAAGGTCATCGTTTTCGATCGCCTTCCGGGCGTTCTCGATCGCGGGTTGGCCGGGGCTTTCAACTGTGAGTTTGCTGCCAGAAGTCCACAAGGTCGGGAATTTGAGCCCCCCATATCGAAGGCTGGGTGAAGAAAACTTGAATAATGGTCATGCCATGTGGATGAAGGAAGTACTGGTGTTTACGCGGGTGCAATGGATTCGACTTCCAACCCACAGGCGCGACAGGATGACGTCGTTCCTTCCGTTGCGTCGTGGGTGCAGGAATGTATCGAGAGGCATCTGAATTCCTCTGAGTGGAACTCTGATGTTCATCAACAGATCGTTAGCAGATGTGTGATGCCAGTTGTGGGGAAAATGCACGAAAGACTACGAAAAAATTCTGAATGAAAAGAGTATCGAAATCAACCGTCTACGGAAGGAGGTTAGTCATCTTATGGAGGAGTTGAAGAGAAATAGTGACGTCATCGTATCGATTTTGTCCGAAAAATGCTGTTGACTAGCACTTCGACTCGTATCACATATGTATGTAGATATGTTTTTTTCTGAAATTTATCTATTTTTAGAATGGCCCGTGTGTGTATGCCATACTTTCATGATATCTTATCAATATGTGTTTTTCTCATGTTGTCATGTGTTTGGTTTTTAATTATTTTATTGTTCATTATTTTATTATTTATGATTTTTATGTTGTTATTCACAGTCGGTGATATTAGCCTTCTGACAGTGTTTGTCTGTTTTTGTCAAACTGACTATAAATAAAGAGATTGGTTGATTGATTGATTGGTGGAGGTCACTGGCACAAACGCGGACGGGCCGCCGTCGGTGGCTATATTTACGTGCCATTTTTGAATTTTACACAGCACCTCCGTTTTTGTAATAGTAATTAATCACATCTTAGCATTATTTTAAGAAAAACCATAAATTCGCAATACACTTTGATAGTACAAAACCATGAAATTATTAATGACGTTTTGAAGTGCAGCCGGACGGACTATCCCGTATCACCAACTCAGTGAACAGAGACTGACTCGGTGGTGCCGTGTTTGCTCAGCGATAGCGCCGGGAGGTCTTAGTTCTCTAATTTGGGAAGCAAATCTTCTATAAAAATTAAGGACTCGTTCTATGGAACTGGTCTCAATGTTTTCATTCAACTGGACTGGATACTGAGTTCTTCTTCTGCTATCTTATTGTTCACTCAGGTAATGCTCAACTAGACTACTAGGCAGGTAGGTTTGCGTCTGAGTTGGTCCAGTCACTATATGCCGCAGCAGTCTGAAGGAATATACACCTAACCAGAAAGCGTTTTTCATCTCCGACAAAGAACAAATTAAGGCTAAATTTATATGACTGTTCAGGGACGGATCCGGGATTTTGAGTTGGGTGGGGGGCTGGCTCAGGAATAACCCGAATTTCGCCACATGATCCCGCCAAGCCTAAAATGTAGGGATGCATGGGTCTCGAATTTTTGGGTTTGTGGATCTTATTACTAAAAAAACGGTAAACGAGGTTTGGTCAAGACCTATGCGGCACCCCGAAGCCCCTGGGTGCGCGCATGTGCTACTCAGCAATTCGCACCCCGAACTCCCAAATGGTATCTGGGAACTTGAAATTTTAAAGGGGGCATGGCCCCCTTGGCCCTCCTAAATCCGACACTGCTGTTAGCCTGAGTGACCGGGAATCGACCAAAATTAAAGTTTGTTTCTTTCATGCGTTTCTTTTCGCGCAATCGTGTAGGTTTACTACAGTAGTATCAAGAACTTCCGAAGTTACATAGTACTGAAATGAGGGCCTGGTAAATATAGGCATTTGTAATATGTTCATCGTGCATTAACTCTACTATAGCCTGAAAATTAATAAAGGGTAATATAACATTACTACAATTTGATTTGAAAGCACACGATATTATGACTGATAATCAAAAAAGCACAATTGTCAAAAGACAGAGATCCGGATCGATAATATCCGGAAGTCATTCGTACCGAGTGACCCAAGAGAATTTAGACCGGACGGTAGCTATAGAGTGTAACAGCCCAACCCCAGCATTAGTTTGGAAAATCTATACGAATCCAGAGTGAAGCAGTCGGCGGTGATGCCAGCCCTGAGAAGTGTAATCCTGAAGTCGTTGTTCAAATACTTGAATCTATATGCAAGTTCTCACCCACTAACTTGGATATTAGGAAATTCTAAGAGATTCAAAATATTGGAAAATATGAAGAAGCGACAAACCACTGATGTTCTGAAATAAGACATCATTTCTCTTCAAATCGCATTTACAGTATTCTTTTACACAAATCATGAATTTTCTTGTTTGAATTAAAATTTTCTAAAATTAAATCGTCTGAGTGAAATTCCCGGCCCTGGGCGGCCACGCTCTACTTTGACTGCTCAAACTATATAACCCGCGTACGGTGTGAGGTCCGAGCGTTGCTATAAAGCCTAGTACACATTGTGTATGTTCGGCGGCCTAGAAATGAAGTACTGTACAATATTTTTGTTTTATGTTAACAGTTAGTTTATAAAGAGGCCTGGAACGTGATTGACAGAATAAATTGCAATATTAAAAGCAGTTCTCCACCACTGAAACAGAATTCAATCTGCTCACCTTATATTTTTAGGGTTTACTCGTAAAGATGTTTAATTTCTCTCTGTTGGTATCAAAGCATTTTCTTTTAGTTTCAAATTTCAAAAAACGATCTTTCGACTCCTCGTTACTTCGTCGATTTTTTCTGCCACAAGGCAAAGCACGTCCCCTTATTTGGTATGGTAAGACATAGAGAAGTAAATTTCCCTTACATAGAAAATGTTACGTATCATCTCAACTATCATCAGCGGCAGGGAGAGTTAGAAACTCTGTGGTCAGACCACAGTTTTTCCTTCGATGGTATTTCAAAAATCATTAATTTTGTCATTTTTTGTGGGAATTTCCTCTCAGGGGAAAGTGAATTACTCTATACTCGACGTTGCAAAATAGTACTTTCGTCAGGAATTGTTAAACATATATTTTAGCCGAGCTTTTCGTGCTCCATGCCTCTTTAATCTATTTCAGTCACTGTTTTAATGCCATGAAGTCATGGCTAATGTGGTAATTGCCCTGCTACGCACAAAAGAAGCTAGATCAGTGTTCCTGGTATCCAAGGATTCTGTCTACCCTCATCTGTCTATAAATCCATTGACGAAGCATGTCCCCAGCAGGGGCCAAGTTTCTAGTGAGTAGTAAGAACAAAAAATTAATGCAAATGTTTATTCTTACATTATAAATACATAGATAGCATGTCAATGTACAACAAGTGGAAAAAAACATAGACTTTTTATTAAAAATAGTATGTCTAGAGTCTATAGAGACTGAATAGCGAGGCTAACAAGCAAATGACAATCAATTATTAAGTACTCTAAGTCCACAGTGATATTACAGATTGCCTAACAGAAATAATATGAATATGGTGGCAGTAGACAAACTAAAAATTAATAATTGCATTAAATCATACAAGAGTTTTTCGAACCAAAATTAAGCTTCAAAATTCAAGCAACTTGGCTGTGAAACTAAGCAGGCTCAAAGTACTGCAACTAATAAAGATTATGTGCAAGTATCGGTTAAAATTATATATTAACAGCAACGTATGTTTCTTCCGAAAGATTTAGAACCTTCCTTTATACAGGCTTCTTTGTGTATACTAGGGATGAAAAAACGACATACTTCTCTTCAAAGCTATCAATGTCAACCAAATGATTGTCTTCGGGTAAAAGTCAACAATTTCCAATATCGATGGTCACATAAATCACATATTCAATTTATCACAAGTCAAAACACAAGGAAACCTTCATGATATGGTCTATACCACAGCAATCTAGAGAGTGCTCAACTAGTCCAGTCCATTCACATTAGTAGGATTTCAGAGCAAAACACCTCCAAACACCATTACCAGGGAAACGCATCAATCTATTTCCGAAATAATAAATTAACTTTCCCACCAAGCAAGCAAGCTCAGAGCAAGAAAACCAGTCTGCCGGGCTTCCTACTAAAAAACCTGAATCACTCCCTTCAGTAGAGCGGAATGATTTTCTATAGATTGGTTTTCTTAATACTCGGAACTTCACTCACTGGTTATTCAGGAGGTCGACTTCAACATTTAGAATGCAGATTTCTCCATCTGGAACACAACTGAGTATATGTATCTCACGCATGCCATTTACATAGCCTTGGATTGGTTAGAACGTTATTTACAACCAGAGGTAAGCAAAACACAGTAGATCTACTATATTAATGCATCTGGTAGCTGCATCGAGCCCCAACGAATGTTGATTGCTGCACAACGCATCAACAAACTAATCAAATTCACCCCAATTACCTTTTTCCAAGACAGAATGACGGGATAGGTGCCAAAAACTCAAATTTAGGCCAACAAGTTTCACAAATTCACCACGTGCAATAAACAACAAAAGTATTGACAATCTCGCCAAAATTTCAATTTCAAACAAAACCAGTGCACATGACAGTCAGCTCAAATACAGATACAAAAATCAGCAAACTACAAACACATGTTAACGTTATACTAACGAAACCAAGATTCCGTAATATCATGTCTTTTATTGTCACTATATCTAGGATACTATGAGCAATAGGTAATGATGATAATGACAATATTACACATGAACTGTAATGATTGGCTACATCTGATACTATACGTTTAGCACCAGTGGACTACAATGACAATAGCACTTCTCAGTCATTTAGTTTGAGGCAAGATACACGCACATTCACTACACAATAAATTTCGAATTACAACGGATGAGCCCAATACACCATTTAAGGGGTGATATTTTTCATTCTATTGGAACATGGAACACACAAGATGCTCACCATTTTATCATATCCACTGACCTGTACACAATCTCAGTGAAGTAACACAAAGTCTGCGCATTCTGCACTTTGGCTTAAGGTTCACGATTGTCCAGCATACCTATATACACCATTCATAAGAAACATGAAACTAGTCAGTCTTAAGTATTGCTCCGTTAATAAAGCACAAACCGTCGTTGTCTTGTAAACCAATCACTTTTGGTAATTTAAGCATTTTGTGCTGATTCTATTCCACCTTTCTGACGACTGACCAGATGAAACTTTATGTTTCTAATACTGATCACTCACAATGCAGGCACACTTGATAAAGTACATGTTTCACAAACAGTGAATTCCTTTCCAGTTCTTCGAAGACAGATCCCATGATCCAACTTTAAGTGTCGAAGCCATGGCACGGCAGTGTCAATCGGAAAGTTGCATGTTTCACATTTCACAAAATTCCCATTCCACATCTTTGAAGACTGATCACATTCAACTCAACATCTTTGATTCCCCCTAAGTTCCCATAATAAAGCCTCTTTGTGCTACATTCAAGGCCGGCAGAAAAAATCTCGTGTCCATTACGAGTGCTCACAACTTGTCCGTATTTAATGGCCGTGTCCATTTCACAATAAATACAGCATCACTCGTATCCCAAGCATCCGTCATACGGCACTTAAAACCAGATCATCGTGACAGCATCCAGTTTCTGAGCACGCTCCGCCTACAGCCACGCACCCATTTCCTTCTCTAAGATGAGAGCTGCGTCCATGCGGCCCATCACCCGTAGAGCATTCATCAGGTCCGTCACCGCCGTTTCTTCTCTATGTCTTGCCTCCCACAGGTCTAGTATACAATCGGTGGGACTGGATTTGGTGGCAAAGTAGTTGATATATCTGATAAAAAGAAATGAACGCCGCGTGAACAAAGCAAAGTTAAATCTATAAATAAGACTACTTTGTGAAAGCTAAGGTTCTTAATTTTACTGCATTTTACGGGAAAATCCCTTTATAATGCAAATGAATAATTTTATAAAAATAAAAACTACCACATAGCAATGAGAAAACTTTTGATGCGTAAAAAGATATTTGTTGTGAAAAAATAAGGAAACTTTGACATCAGTAAAAATTCTTCAGGCTGGGCACAATAAGAGAAACAAATGAAAATCTATTTTATCAATTTCACAACAAAAAATACATTTCAGGAAAATTTGCTTCACTTTAGCACTTATCAAATGATTTAGTTATTTCCAAACATCATTTGGTAAAATGTTGGGAATTTACGGGATAGTGAACAACATAGTAAGACTCAGAAAGAAAATTAATTAGAACAATTTCTGTCCCAAATTAAAGAACTTACACCGAAATTTTTCTAAGTGTATGAAATTCTGTCCCACAACCATTACGAAGCAAACAACACTTGATCAACACATTTTTAACTACATCACAAGCACGAGTTAACTGCACTGTTCTTCAACAGAATTGTGCAGCCCATATTTAAATGAGCCCTGCACAGATTTCTTTACTAGTCACTAGCCAATGAGATGACAGGCTATCTCATTTAACTATTAATAGAACTGACATGACCTCATGACCTTATCCACCCACCTATCCACCTCCAGTTGTTGAGCTAGTTTCCTCCAATCACTCCCCCTGTTGTTGGGAGGGTCCAAACACGCACTCAGTTTAATTCTCAGTTTACCTGGTAACCTAGAAAGATGAGAACAAATCTTTGTTATGATGACTGAAACGTTTTTGGGTACGCTATGGTTTGAAGACACGACAGTGATGCAGGTAAATATTTTGTGCTGATCTGAAGGGACATTGGCTGTCCACGGAAAGATAATCAGAGACTACAAATTTTGATGACAAAAGAAAATCTCGTTAACTCTATGAAAATGTTTCAAATTGTGAAGAAACACAACACGCTTCACTTCAGCCATAGTTTCCAATTGCTCAAAAGAAATTTACGTAACTTATCTGAAAACTCACCAATGAACTTACCTGAATACATTTTGGGGAGGGTCTAAAGCGACGTTACCACTGGGACATGACCCGGTCGTCACAGTTGACGATCTCTGCTGTCTGTTCCTTGGTAATTTTGGACTAGGAGGTAATCTCTGAAATCGACGTCAAGTAACACGTTTAAGACATTTCTCCAACTGGTGGGAAAAAAATTTCACTTAACACGTACATCGACATCAGTATCAGACACATTAATATAGAGAGTTATAGTTACGTTTTTGACGTTTGTCTCTCATATAATCATTCCTTATGAGTATGATTGCAGCTCAACGAATTGTCAGTCGAAAACTGGGAGGTGAAACAAATGTTCCCAAGCAGAGCTTGGATCATTAGCTCACAATGCAAAATGCATCAACTCACTGGACTACAAGGGAAGAGTTATTAGAATTTGGAGACAAACTATTCGTTGACATAAAAACTAATTCCATTTCGACCATCTAGTCAACTTAGATCCAACATGGTGACAATATCAAGAGGATGAAAGTAGATTTTATTAACTCGGGGTAAAATTCTTTAATTTTGGACGATAATTGGTAATTTTAATTTTACCAAGGGCTGAAGTCTCAGAATAGCACCAAACGATCTTCAGCATCATTCAAATCGGAAAAACAAGTGAATTTTCATATTAATGGTTACTTTTGTCCAAAAATTCATCAAACTTAAGTTCACTTTTCCGTGATTTTTTGAGCCTAACTGAAGAATTTGTATTGCATATGCTTTGGTGGGAAAGGCCATCAAAGAAATCCAACCGAACCAGAAATAAAAATGCGTGAATAGCAATACCTCATTGAGGTTGGCATGAATGTGTAGTGATTGTCTATTGCTGAGCGTGCCCCTCTGATACACCTGGATCTTGCAGGTGAGCGTCGACTGCGAGGCGATCATTTCCAGGGCGAAAGCACAGTGCAGGTGGTTCTGGTTGCCTGACCAGATGTGCCTGAAGGGGATCTCCTGAAACAGGTCAACGAGTACACATTGAAGAAGGTCAACGAGTACACATTGAAGATTGTCAACGAGTACACATTGAAGAAGGTCAACGAGTACACATTGAAGACAGCGATTAGGAACAGTTACGGTAAAATTTCACCTATTTCAGACAAAAATAATCTCCAAAGTGACACCTTTTTTCATTTTTCAAGGTTTTCTAGCATTGTAATGAATGCCCACAATTTTCCAAAATTTTTTCTACTGCTCGCTATGGTACAATATGCTATTATGGTACTGTACATCATTTTATGAAAAAGTAAGAAATAACATTTCACCTGGTAGTTGTATCAAGATTAGTTAATAATGCCATGGAATTTACGTGTAACTCAGTAATGTACATTTGTATTTGTACAAGGACTTTTGGATGTTTTAGTTTGCATAAAAAAGTTACGTGGTACTTTAATTCAACTCATACAGAAGAATCACTTCGTGCACCAAAATAATGCGAAATGTTGCAAAAACAAGAAGCATAACAAAGATTGAAATTCTGCATTTTCCCCAAAATGTTCTGCCCAAGAATCGGCCATAACCAAGTTACTTATTAAACGTAGCAAAATCAACATGCTCACTACCACCATCACAGCAGGTGTCACCACCTATTGACCAATACGGAGACTACACTCCACATCTGCTCACCTGATAGTTAGCTTGAAGCTTGCTCTTCCAGCCATCAGAGATATCTTCCACCAACAGACATAGGTTATTGCCACCATCCTGGTAGGGAATCTGTTTGGGTTTGTCCACCAGACGGCCACCCAGCTTCTTTTCCATCTGGATGACTCCCTGCGGAGAGAACAGATGCTATTAACCAGGGCCACCATCTTGCTGCAGGTTTGAAGAACATAGGAGTGACGTCACATTAAGGTTTTAAAGCACAACAGATGTCATAGAAGTGTTAATTCGCCAGAAAAACATGCAAATGTCAGCAATGTAATAACTGAGAGTGCAACATGACTGCAAACATGTTAGGCACAGCTCTCATTACTGGAACAGTTATGAAGTTAAGAGAAACATAACGGATGGGTTAAGACATTGACTCAAAAAGGTAACACACCCAGATTTTTAACATTAATTTCCTTGAAGAATGTTTACATCTAAATGTCCAGAAGGCCTGTGATTATATTTAAATTACACCAGGACATAATCCTTCTGTGTACTTTCTGAGCTAACTTATTTGTAAATTATATTTCCCCGTAATACAAAATTGAAAAGAAACTTGAGATTTAATTGTCTTCTTAAATTTACCTCTATGGCTGATGGCGTGTCTTCTACTGCGTAGACTCTCAGATTGTAATCCATCAGAGGCTGCATAGGTGCAGCAAATGCCGCCAGACGTAGGATCTTGGTGGCTTTACAAGCATGCATAGACTCGCCCATCAGGCAGAACTTGCCCGCGTTGTCTATGAGCATGTGCGAGAAGGTGTTGTCCAGCTGACAATACACAGGAGTGGCTATCGTCTCTTGACCAAGGGTCACCATGGGCTAGAGTAGACATTTTAATAAAAATTCATTTAAGTTTTGTTTATACCTCAAAAACTATTACAAATCGATGCAATTTTGAAATACCTATAATTTTAGAAGTTAGTTTAAACACACGCTAACAAATGCTAAACCACTGGCTAAAACCATAATGAGTACATTCTAAAGGGAGTGAAGCTATATAAGCTTCCGACACAGAGGTCATCTTAGAGTATGAAAATTCATGACTGTACACTTGCTGGTGAATGTCCGACTTGTAAATTGGATTCCATAAGTGTAGTTGCCTAATTATCTAATGCCATATGAGCACCATGCGGTGCAGTTGTTGTATTATTTAATTCCGTGCGATGTGTCAACGATAACAGTCATCACCAGACCAACCAACGTCCAAGAATCAGAAAAATGCAGTGGCCTTTGAAACAGAACAGAAAATTAACAGACAGTGATCAAATTATGACGCGAATTAGATTGACAGAACCTCTAAGTAGAATAACATACTTTTAATTTTGAGATCTGCATATTGTCCCAGTTTGATGATGGAGCAACTGACGTAAAATGCAAAGAAATAACAACTGCGACATTAAAGCTGAGAGGTTACTCACCTTCCATAGAGGTACTTCCGTAAACGAGACGTCACTGCACAACATGGTGGCCTTCCATTGGCCATGCTTCAGACTAGCGCAGTGCGGAAATGAAAGAACAACGGACTTCTGTAGCGACATGCCATGGGGACCAAGCAGGACGACGGGGCTAAGAATTGTTTGTTTGTCTGTAAGAGACGAGAACACGTGAACTACATTACATATGGGATATGCAAACTAAAACATACTACAATGTACATTTGTTTTGACTATTAATTTTCTTATGTTCATTAAACGCTGTTCAGAGACTGCAACTGTATTTATTTATTTTAATTAGAGGAAGACCGCATCAACTTAAAAGGCGGAGATTCAATGCCAGTTAACTGTGGCTACCTCTCTGTTGGTACACTGCTCAAAATTAAAAAATTAATTATATAAAATTAAATTTATTTTACAAAATCTATGTCATGTTGAACGAGCACCGTTTGGGGAAAACTTTTCACTTAATTGATTAGCGTTTAACTTTGTTCATGTGCAAATAGTATCTTATTAGTACATGGTCAAATACATTCTATTTCTTGACATTAGCAATTTCTCTTAACAGGCAATCAGTGTAAACAACTAATGGTTCACCTGTCACTTGTGGCCTGTCTCTGTCTTCGCGGCACACGGCTATGAAGATCTCTTCCTTACAACCTTTGGTTACAGCACCCTCTGGTATCGTCAGACTGACACCTGTAATGACAATTACCCACAAAGCTGACAACTGCTGCCATCTATCTTTATATTAAACAAACAAGCGATGGAAATGGTGAAATGAGAGATAAAAGCCTTTTACTGATACATTTACTTAAGTGCCAAGTCAGCTATAAAACACACATAAAATTACATTACTCAGTAATTCTGAGAATTTTTAACGCAGCTGCTACTGAACACAGCCATCCCAAAAACATAAGAAAATCAATTTACACATTACAACACAATATTTTTTACAAACTCCACCAGACACAAAGAAGCTTGAATTGAACAAAGTAATAAGTCGCAACACCTACCAGTGCCAGGGACTGTCAGTCTCCCACCCTGGTATCCCACCATGCCCCAAGCCATGCAATCGGGGTCGATGTTTGAGGGGACATGAACGGAACCAATTGATCGTCTCTCTGTGCTCTCTACCTCATCATATGGCGGCAGCGAGCCATCAGAATCCTTACTATTGGCCAGTTTGTCGAGCATGTCGCCATTTTGAGGCAGCTCAACGTAGATGTGTTTGTCGCAGCTGGACTGGGCAACAGATCCCGAGGAGTTGGTCCGCAGCATTGGAACCTTCTCTAGGGAGTCCGTGGGAAGGGCGACTGGGCTGAAGGCGCTCTGGGCAGGAACTGGGCCCACTGTCTTGGTGATGTCTGGCTGCATGGTCAGACAACCTAGCGTGGACACAATGAATTGAGTTTACGAACAAGAAATCAACCAAAAATAATCGGCATAACCAGAGCAAAATTAGCATCACGAATCTTTAAGTTGAGCAAAAATGTCACAAATTGCCAAGAATTGTTGCATATTGTTATATAATTAATAAACTAACATACTGGAAGTGCAAAAATTTGAGCTGCAAAATGACTGTTTGTATAACACGTGACCCTACGCATATATTTTTTCAATTAGTGAAAGAAAGGAGAAGTCAATGGTTTTGTAAACACAGACACACAAAGCCATATAAATCGTGGTTCTGAATTAAATCAGAGGTGGCAGAACCCTAATATACTAATAGCACTACAAGTATGGCTTCTGAGAACATTTCTCTGCGTTTTACAATCTATTTTGAGACAACCTGGTCACAGAGTAAAACCCTAAAAGTTACCATCAGAGCAAGAGAGGAAGCAATAAATACAGTCAGAGGGAAATAGCCACTAATTCATGTGACCGATTGGCGCAGCTGTACAGTGGATGAAATATCATACCACCAGATTTTATGGCTGGCTTACTCAGACAAACAAAGTGCAGATAAAGCAGGGTTGGGGGGTTGACAATTTATGCATGGACAGGCTCTTGCTTGGAACACCTGCACACTTGCGCCTGTGCACAAGCTAACAGACCATGAAATTAAAACCTGACCCATTGCTAAACACTGGCCATTGATTTGTAAAAAAACAGGTTAAATTCCTGGATTTGCACTCTCCCAGAGAAAATGGAGTGGAAAATACCAACACTTGAATACAAATAACTTTCATGCTTCGGTTGGAAAATACATAATACATAGGGAAGGAATATTTACATCTAAGAAAAACTACAACCTTAGTATTTGTTTTTAATTTCACAAAGCAAAGAACTAATCCAGGGCAATATTTGCATACACCTTTCACTTTGTTTAACCACTTTCAATAATCATTTTATAAAAGAGCTAAGATTAAGAGTTAGATGAACAATAAAACGAAAATAACTTCCCCATTATGTGAGGACACACCGTTTAAATAAACATAAAATGTGAACACATAATCACAAACAAGTCAACAGTAAAAGATCAAGAAGACCATTTCCCAAAACAACGAGCTTAATTCGCAAACAATGGTGATTAATAGACTCCCACTCACCATTCACACCAATCGTTTTCTTCTCGTCGTCCGAGTGGTAACTGTCCGTTACCGTTTCTGTATCGAACATGCTCCTTTGACGCTTACGCCGTCGTACCAGAAATATGACGAGCAAAATGACGACAATAAGCACGAAGCCAGCTCCACCGAGACCCACGTAAAGCCAGATGTTATTTGGTAACGAAGCTGGAGAATAATTAAGAAACAATGTCACTGTATTAGGATAAATGACTGTAAGAACCAGGGGTCATATTGAGGCCAAGAGGGGTGTCGAATCGACTGCAGGAACGGGGGTGAAATTGACTGCAAGTAGGGGACCACATTGACTACAGGAAGGTTGCCAAATTGACCACAGGAAAGGGCGAGGGGGAGGGCAAGTTCACTGCAAGAAGCAGTGGTCAAATTGGCCGCAAGAACGAGGGGGGACCAATTCACTGCAAACAGAGAGGGAAACTGTCAGAACAGGGATAAAAACTTATGAATCAAGTGAAAAAGATTTCTTTGCAAAAATGACCTCCAAATATACCATTTTTCATTTTTCAAAGGCTGGATACCTGAATCCAAGTAATCGCATCTTCAAAAAGTGCTGTCATGTGACAGTTGTATAGCATAGAACATGCTTAGAACAATGGAAATGAATTTACACCTTATTGTTGGCTACAAAATAAAATTCCAGTTTCCTTCCATATCATGTGCTAAATGTGTGAAGATGCGCAGTTCTGGTCACAAAGAGCAAACTAGGCCTGACAGGGCACCTAAAGGGAAAGGTGTCTGTGCCTGGAGGGTGATGTTGTGGTTCCTGCCTGGCAACGTATAGAGTTATGTCAACTCTGAGTGACAGGAAACTTGATGATAATCCCTGTGCATTTTGAAAAAAAAATCCGAGGTAAAATTGAATTTTTTGAAAAATAAAAATACAATTAAAAAAAAAGAAATACAATAAAAACTTTTTTGTCAGTTTTTGTCATTTTCAGAGTCATTTGAAACTAGTTAAAACCCCCTTTGTACTCATTTTAGATAGGAACCTGGAGATTTGACCACTGTATACACCTACCTTAAGTAGCTAACTTATCAGGTAGAGGGCGATAGTAGTTTTTGTTCCTATACAACCAATGTATGTAATGTCAATAATATTAAAATCTAGACAAATGACCCAGAATTCTTTTAGATACTTTTTAAGGTGTTTTTAAAATAATATAAAGCATGAAATTTTAAAAAGATTACTCTCGGTTCACATTTCCAAAATATCTTTGCGATGTAGGCTTTATTAAATATCTAAATAATTAATTGCCAAATGCTGTTTTTTGATCTTTATGGCTCATTTTAAAGGTAAACTAAATACTTCGTAATTCAAGGAACTGATGACCGGCTATGGCAAGAAATTGTCAGTAGGGAAGTGAAAACAGATGATCACCATGGCGAGAACTACACACAACTGCTAAAATGAGCTGTCAATAAGTATAATATAAAAAAAACAAACGGCAAGGAAAGTACACCCACAGCACCTTCAACTTGAACACAAATAAAGCCAAGTTCTCTCTCTGCAATACCTAAATGACCAAACAATGATGAATCATAGAAAAGTATTACCATTCAACTAGTAGCCCCAAGCTGCCTAATTCACCATTAAATGATTGGGCCGAAATTAACAACATCATGGTCATAACAACCAATTATAACTGTCAAAAGGGTCGCCATAAATATGACTGGCGGCCATATTTACCCTGGTTGAGGTCTTCTAAAGTAGATTTAATATCTTTACATGGAGATTATTTCAGGTTCGTCAGCAGTTCACGTCAGATAATAATAACGTCACCAAAAACATTCGTAAGTTGTCTGACAGGGGATAATCAAAAGCGGCTAAAAATCTAATTAAAGAAATTCTAATTTCAATCCATAGTTGAGAAAAGTTTCAATATATTAATGAAGAAACAGGACTCCTACTATTGCTAAAAAAACATCAACCCACTAGATTTTTGTAGACAATTAAATATTTGTCTGTAGCAAGGATTATCAATGGTTTTGAACATATACAATGAAAACTTTCTTTAAATTAACACTTAGTCAGCTAAGGAAATATCTCATTTTATGCCCGAAGGGCACATCTAGACAAGCCTAGAGGGAAATTCTGTTTTGATTTGTCAGCGATACTATTAATAAAGCTCTGTAGAATGAAACCTACAGATACGCCTGAGGCAAAATTCATTTCACTTCAATCAAAGTTGTATTACAGTGTGCAGTGAACCAGGGGCCCAGCCATGGGTCAACGCGTGGGTAGGGAGTCTAGCAGTCACGCCTGGTGAGGATAAAGGAACAAGAGGAAGTTGGGGGAATCCGTCCAAGAATTTGGCTTTTAAATGTTTTTGGAGTGTGTACCGAGGTAATAAATACTTATTGGCATTCCCGCATTTTGAGAATAATTAACATCATACTGGTTCTAAAAATCTGAGAGACATCATATGAATGACAATTGCCAGGATCCAGTATAACGACTATAAATTAAGAAAAACATTCCAATTTCTAGACAATGTCACTTTGGAAATTTAAAAGTCACCAATGAATTTCAATTAAAAGAAGATTTCCGAATATTCCCAATAACTTCAAAACTATGTACACAGTCCTTCTTCAGAAAAAATTAGTAATTTTGTAATTTTCGAACACTATTGTCGTAATATGAAACTGTGCAACACCACACAAAGGAGACAACGATGGTGGGAGCGACGTAATATAAAGAGTGGATCATAGCACTCGAATCAAAATTTAATTTCATCTGATAGCAAATGAAAGCAATACTACAATTGGCAGTCTTTCTTTGAGTACAAGAACACATGTGAGTTAAAAACTGAATCAATATCTCAGCTCCTTTAAAACACATAAGCTATTATCAGAAGACACTTCATGAATGGCAGGGTGGCAAATTTAATTCAACTGATGAAATAATTGAACACCAGATGCTTAGAAGTACAGGACCTGTAGTCAGTTAGTTACATAACAATGGCTTTTCATACCTACATGGAAATGAGAATGTTATGGCGGACTGTCAGTGCGTACAAACAGCCAACTTCATTTCGATGAAATTTAAAGCGGCATTTCGCCACTGTTTTGCGGTCAATGTTGAATTCTTAACCAAAACGCTCTGGGATTTAAAATATTACCATGCTCATTCGATCTTGAGTTGTTGCCAAATGCACTAGCAACTGGAGTTACAGGCAATGCGTACGTTTGCCATTTACAAATTCTCAATTTTATGTTTAGCCAACCCCAACTCTGAAGTATATTGCTGAGGGTTTCAATCTTCTAGTTGGTAATGGAAATGAACTCCTATCACGGAAAGGAATATTACGAGACTGACTTTGTGAGAGTTAACGATTATCAATTTTTAGCTTACTAAAGTTTACATGGTCAAATGTAGCTTCGAGTGCAAAAGTTAATTTTGCAG
This sequence comes from Phoronis australis, assembly GCA_002633005.1. Taxonomy (NCBI): domain Eukaryota; kingdom Metazoa; phylum Phoronida; family Phoronidae; genus Phoronis; species Phoronis australis. The sequence goes on along the minus strand of NMRA01000024.1, from coordinate 578,680 downwards.
TTAACAGGTAGATTTTGCAGCAGAGCTCTGATCCTTCAATGTGACTCATCGAGCTGCGATAGCTGTGGCATCCGTCAATGATTATTACCCTAGCCAGTTTTGAAGGTTCAACTAACTTGCTCCTTCAGTGCAAAGTCAAGTTGGAATGAACACGTTTGGCTTCGGAATTATGTGAAAACTGTTTGTTATTTTTTTGGTCAACAGAGTAGGGGAGAGCCAGGCAGACACTTTATTAATACACAAGCCCTGCGGTAATTGGACCCCTGTGGGGAGGGGTAATAACTAGCGGTGCACTGTTACAACACCAGGCAACTTCCTGTCAAGTTGCATTTAAAACATTGCCTAGTGAATAAAACATGTCCCAATCTTGTTGGAGGAATGAACTGTCTGCATACTATACCCCTGGGGTCTTTACAAACACCGGCTACTAATGGTGAACTGTGCATTAAAATAAAAGACTTGGAAGTATATCAATAGAAAATAAACCAACTGAATAAACCTGGAAATATGATCCACAGCCTCCACTAAACGATGTCACTCTTTCAAAACAATTTTGTGAGCACACATTAATTGGTCATGACTAGCTCAAGTTTTAATTTTAAGCAAGCTGTCATAAGTCACGGGAGAAGTCAAAACAGCTAAACACCTTTTTCTACATAGTTTTCCACCCTAAAAATTACCACAGAGGAATATTTATTGTAATACCATTCCTGAGTGAGGGGATTATGCAGCAAAGACAGCTTTAAGTGAAATGTATGGCCTGTTCACATCATGATCTTCATTGATCAGTGGTCGGAGTGCAAGACTCTGGAGATCCTGGTTTCCATTCCCTAAGTGTGGGCAGCTAATTCTCCAGACAATAAATAAACCCAAAGCAACTAGGCGAAACACACTAACTACACTTGCCATAAAGAATTTTCATCACCGATCATTTCCTCGAGCAATGGCTGCCAATTTTAAAAGGCCTATACCCACGCGACTTTATGTGATCAAAGGTTGGTTTATGGATTAAATAGCAACTGTTCATGGGCCAGATGTGAGACTGCGGAATAGCCAAACATTTTTTTTGTGTTTACAGGAACTACAATACTGACCATCACCTAAACTTTCCTGAAGCTGAAGACATGTGGTCATCTGGCAAATTATATGGCCACTTGCCACATTCCCCCAGCAACTAAACACCAAATGTAACCAACTGTTCTGCATGAAAGCTGGCAGGAAGCGTGGGAAATTGTTTACTCTTCAGAAGCTAAGTAAATGAAAATTTCAGAACTATTCTTTTCTACACAGTATTCACAACCGTTTGATCTTGTAAGGGAATACCGTAACACTCTTCCATTCATGCTGATAAGAAAAGAGGCAATCACGTAGCGGGACACAATATGGCCACCACGTGAAATTTCATTTTGTCAAATTACTCAACAGAAATAAATATTCAGGAAAATTTACTTTGCTTTCAGCATGGTTGGTGTAGCTATTACAAACAAACTTTGGTACAGTTTAGAATATTTGCAAAAATGCTGTAAGCTTATGAAAAACAGAAAAAAGTCAAAGCAATTACTTTGTCCCACATTAAAATTTTTTTCGGTATATCACCAAGTTTCAGAAGACGAAGTAAAACAATTTGTCACCCCTGCTGGGATTTTTTTGGGAGTTAGGAACTTCACTTACCCTCTTTAGCCTCATGCTGCAACCCGTCTTCGGAACCCGCTGCAAAACATAAATAACAGTATTAAACAAAAAAATACCTAAACTTTTTAGCACAAAAAAAATGTAGTCCAAGAAATTCTGGCACTTTGTCTAGCATTTCGGATACAATAAAAACTTCTTGTAAATTTCCGTATTTTTACACAGACGTCATTTCAACCTAAAACATACATTTTATCTAATTAATGATATAACAAATACTTCGGGCATCAACCAAGATAAAGGACAGATTAACAAGAGAGAACATAATTATCAACGTTCTCAATAGTGAAGGGAGGGGAAACGGTCAATGTACATTTTCAAATCTTTTTACAATTTTCCAAAAATTTGAAAAATTATCTGCAAGGAATGGACAAAATGACACCTCCTGTACATAGGACTGGGGTTTGGCGCTCCAAAAACACTTTGAGCATTTCAAAGATTTGTTAACATTGAAAATCCCGAAGAAATAGGTTTGACACTGAACGTCTGCTCCAACTGACCTGGGCAAGTTCCTCCACTGCAATTGGTCGTCACCAAGTCGTTGCCACGACAATAGAGACCCCCGTGCTGGGGGGCGGGTCTGTTGCACAGGCGCCGTTTGTGATGCTTGCAGTCGGCACCGCACTTGGACCACGATGACCAGTCAGACCACTGTCCATCCACTGTCAGAACAAACAGGAGATGAGCAAGGATTACGGACAGAAATTTCACTTAGCAGAAAAAAACTGAAAACACGAACAGGAACAAATTCTGGTGACACCTAGTTGATAACTCGCCCTCATCGCTTTCCACTTCTTTTTAATGTTTTGTTTTTGCCAAAATTTCCCCTTACTGAAAGCCAAAGTAAACACTAAGGAATTCAAAACAGGGCTAAATATAGTATAAACACAAAGGAAATCAAAACACAGCCAACTAAATATTTGGAGGAATTCAAAATACAATTAAATGGACCTATGTTGATGACAAGGAATTTAAAATGTAGTCAAATAAAAATAAAAACAAAAATCTTGGTCAACTGCTCAGTATACTATTCCATTTGGTATGACCACACCCACGGAACATTTAATCTAAAAATAGCCAAAAAATGCAGGAAGACATACTTTTTGACCGTGTTACTAAATGTTGAACATCCTTTCTCCTTTTGCAAATACTAACAGGGCGCATTAATGTACAAAGCCATTGCTGTACCACAATATTTGCTATCAAAACACCACTTCTCTCAACGAAAACAAACATGTCTTAGATACATGGAAAGTAATAACAACATCAGAGTAAGGGAAGTCTTTACAGTTGGAGGAAGAAAACTTAACAAGCTTCAAGAGTTAAAATGATATTTCAATAACAAAATTCAAAATACTCAAAAAGATTACAACCGGCAATGAATCAAAAATATATACAGAAATTGTAAAGGATAGGATAAGAATGGCAGATTCTGGTCATCACAACTCTAGGAGTTCTTTGTTCATGCACTGATCTGAACTTGTCAATCAATGAATGACGTAACCAACGACAGGAAAACGGGAGGGCATTACTAAGAAACAAGCAGTAGCCATGACGACAACCGATCCTCTGCTCTTATTTTACAAATCAAGAAGATGAATTTGAAATGGGTTGAAAAACACCGACGACCTCAGAATAACTTTTGATCAATGCAGGATCAAATCATGCGCAACTAGGAAACAAAAGACAAACCAATAAAAACGGTGAAGGAGTTGAGGCATACACAACTCTCTATCATGTCAGGACACATGCAAAGTGGAACTCTTCTCACCTGGAGGTAGGATAGAGCTGGTATCCTGCCTGATCACGTGATCATCTGATGTGAGTGTGCAGAAAAATGGAGCAACGGTGTTAGTGAAACATTGAAAATTGAAACCAGCCCTCAGTGGTGACAAGACATGTTCGAAAAAACACCATGCAAAAATAAACTGTTTATACAACGATGGTGGTTTGAAATCACTAATTTCATTTTGCTGGTACGGGATACGATGACTAATCGGAATTTGCTCTGGCGCTTGCAGAAATGTTAAACACTACCCATGCCAATTAGAACACAGGGTGGGTAGTGTTACAGTGTGCAATCTAGAGCTAATGTTGCCAATTTTTCGCTACCTAATAACAACAACAATAATTGGTGTCTATCAGCATAATATCCAGTGACGACAATAAAATGTGAAAAAGGGTTTTCATACGTTCTCAAAAAGCAAATAAAATGTGTGACAACTGCCAACACCACCAGCTGAGCTACAGTAAATAGTAGCCTTCTTATATTAAAATAAAATGATTGCAAAGCTGAATTGTCCTTTGTGAAACTTATTAACAATTAACATTGCTAAAATCATGACTTTTGCAAAGCTGTGTGTCGTCGAACAGGACCTTTGTAAATTGTGCGCTTTTGTAACATTGCAGCGAGCATTTGAAAAATTGACAACTCTGGCAATTAATTATGTGTGTCTGAAATAATGACTCTGCCATGAACATGTCAATTTTGTGCCAAACAAGCTTTAAAAAATTTAAAAAACCAAAATGTTTGTCTCTCAAAAACAAACAGCAAAACAGTTCTTCATTACTGTGCTTATGAAAAATATCACATAATGAGTACAAACAACATTAGCCATGCAAACTTTAAACAAGCGTCTTCAACAAGTTTTAAAAAATCCCACAATACCTTGGCAAGTGGTTGTGCAGCTCGTCCTTTGATTGGCTTGGCCTTGACACGTCCGTCCGTTATTCTGAGGGGCGGGGTTTGTGCAGGTGCGGGACCGCCTCTTGAAGCCTTTGCCACACTCATTGGAACAGGTGCTCCAACTTGTCCAGGCAGACCAAGCACCACTTACTGGAAGAGACCAACCATAACACTTAGTGCAACACTCAGAGCAACACTTAGATAACTGAGAACAAAACAAAGCTGTCGCATGTTGGGAACACAAGAAAATTCCAGTGCTAACAGTGGAGCCAACTTAATGCCATGTTCTTGGTGTCGACGTTGAAAGTGGGACATTCCATTAAGGGTGTTTGGTCTTTGGTCTTCGCGGTGATCATAACAACTCTTAGAAACTATCATGCTAAGTTGAGAGTCCCAGACCAAGGCAGGTAAACATGAAACAACTGGTTTCTACCCTGCCCCCCCGGGTACTGAGATCAGACAAGACATATGAAAATATGATAAATTAGGTTAGTTTTTAGACTGAAAAGCGAAGGTACACATGCTATTAAGCAGGTGAAAATCAATTTTGCTGACTTTTCAACGACAATATATGGGAATACGACACTAAATTGTTACATCACGTGGGTGGGTTTAATGGGAAAAGATTTTTTTTTGACATAATAAGTGGGGTATACTATTATCCAGTATGACAACAAGTGTGCTCCTTAATTGGGCTTCACTCCACGAATACTACTATTAATAATACTAACAATAACAATAACAATAGTTATAACACTATTAATAAATACAGAAGAATGAATATGAAAAAGTGAAAGCAAAAGTATCCAAATTTAACTTGTTTTTGTCAAATCCCAAAACATAATTCAAAAAGCCCCAAAGTGCGATTGTCATGCACAATACTACAGTTATTGAGAATAACCAGTGCTTTCATGAAAAACCCGCACCAATGCCACCCAGTGCTGTAGTGGTAAAACTCTAGGTAAGTAGGCACCCAAAGCTCACCGTATCACCTTGAGCACTGAATGGAACTTACGGTGCGTAGTGGCTATGTTCAAATGCCATTAGGTGGTTGGCTGCNGGTACTGAGATCAGACAAGACATATGAAAATATGATAAATTAGGTTAGTTTTTAGACTGAAAAGCGAAGGTACACATGCTATTAAGCAGGTGAAAATCAATTTTGCTGACTTTTCAACGACAATATATGGGAATACGACAATAAATTGTTACATCACGTGGGTGGGTTTAATGGGAAAAGATTTGTTTTTTGACATAATAAGTGGGGTATACTATTATCCGGTATGACAACAAGTGTGCTCCTTAATTGGGCTTCACTCCACGAATACTACTATTAATAATACTAACAATAACAATAATTATAACACTATTAATAAATACAGAAGAGTGAATATAAAAAAGTGAAAGCAAAAGTATCCAAATTTAACTTGTTTTTGTCAAATCCCAAAACATAATTCAAAAATCCCCAAAGTGCGATTGTCATGCACAATACTACAGTTAATGAGAATAACCAGTGCTTTCATGAAAAACCCGCACCAATGCCACCCAGTGCTCTAGTGGTAAAATTCTAGGTAAGTAGGCACCCAAAGCTCACCAAATTACCTTGAGCACTGAATGGAACTTACGGTGCGTAGTGGCTATGTTCAAATGCCATTAGGTGGTTGGCTGTGCCTACATGCGCCTATGCCCCACTACAGCAATGATGCCACCAAGAACATTCCTTAATCTAGAACTTGTGACTTTAGTGGCCTCTCATACCATAACTTCACCAGATGCACAGGAAAAAACAGATGAAGCTATGACTTGGGAGCTAGTAATAATGTAGTGTGGTAATAGTGTGTGCTGGTAATAACTTGGCTAGTAATAATGTACACACCAAATAAAATCAACAGCAGTTCTAAGAATTTTAAATGTACATGCCTGAAGTAACAGACATTATGAAAACATGAGCATAGGATTTCACCAACCTGTTATCTCCTAGAAAACACTTGTTTCTACTTGGGTTTACATAACCAGTGTTGATATAAACATTTGTTTAACTGTGTATCATTAAGTGAAGGCCAGGACATGGTTATCTCTGCCATCTCAAAGTCTTGCAATTTCACATGCCTGACCTTTGACCAAAAACTTGGAAAGCTGAAGTATGATGCAACAGCATTGGTTGTCTAAACAAGTCTGGTAATGAACTTGAAATTAAAATTGAAATTTACTATAGAGCAGATTAGTTTTTTTGTAAATCTCCACACGTGCACTGCAATGCCCTTATAAACGTTCACAAAAAACAAACCAATACACAGAGTTCAGTATTGAACTGTAAAGTGTATTGTAGGAAGTCATGGCAATTAGCCCACTGCTATTAGCCTGCCTAACATAATTAAAAGCAGGTTTAATTAATGTTCACCCATAACTCAGTGGCATAACTCAATTTTCAATAATTCTAAGTCATAGAGGCGTAAAATTATCCCAACCATTCCCAATCAAGGCTCACAAAAAGGTCATTAGCTTTTTTCTGGCTTTTAATTTACCTAATGAAAGTTTGAAACAATATATGGTAAACATGTTTTCCATTTTGTCAACGAATGTCAGAAGGGTGGCATGATTAAAGTTTGTTTTATTGATCTCCATTGTTTCAGCGACTCAGATTCATACTACACAGACTTTCCTGACATAGGAAATTAATAATCAACACGTAAAGATATGTTAAACCACTAATATTTAGATATGTATCGGATTGCGCAGAATCTCAATTACTGTTAACAAAGATACTAAAATTAGACAACAGAGTTTGGTACAATTTTAACATTTTTAACTTAGAACAGAACAGGGTCACTCACCAAACACGGAAAGGTGCGCTGGTTTGCTCCGTCGGGTGGCGACGATGTTCTCTGCGGCGCATGTGTAGTTTCCAATATCGGTCAGGCTGGCTTGGTTGATGATCAGAGACCCCGAGTGAGAGATAATGTAGTTGATCTCCTTCTTCACATCGATGCGTTGGCCGTTCTTCTCCCAAAACACCTGAACAGGCGAACGAAACAATTTCATCTCATGCCAGTTAATGAACATTGCAAGTAACATCAGCAACTGGATATGCAGTGCACAACAAAATGACGCGGCATATCAGTAGGTTTAAAGCAGACGCTTTCGATTAAGACTACCAACTGCTATAAACTGCTCAACTTTTTCTGAACTCAAATGAGAACTGGTTTATTCTAGTTTTGAACTGGTTTTATTGGTTGAGACCAACCTCATCCCTTGTGATGAACTTATAGAGCCTGGTATCAAAAATAAAATTTGTACAAAATGACCGAGAAAGCCTGCCATGACAGCTGAGCGGAAACGGAATTCACAACCAGAGTGGGCAAAATGACAAGCCACGACAAATTATTTCCCATCACCAACTCTTAAACTCTGGTCCACCTCAAATGGAGGTCTCCATTTTTTAAAATTCACTTGCGATTCAAGGCAAGCCTTACCGTTGGTTGTGGGGTGCCCTCTGGTGCTAGGCAATCCAACTCCACCTGCTTCCCCGATGCCACAGTCAAGCTGATTGGCTCCCTAACAAACTGACTTCGTATTTCTGGAAATAATTGCAAGTGATCAGTCTGTTGTAAAAATATCAAGTTGAATGCACGCAGTTTTTAAAAGCTGTAACAATCATGGATTATAAACAATGATAACTCCATAAAATGGGCATCACCAACAATTGATATTGTTTTTACAAAGAATATTAATCATTTATTTCAATGTATTGAAAATATTTTAGCAGTTTTGGAATGGTGACTCCACATTTTTCACTTTCTGAGCTGTTGCCAATTTCTTTTACGTTCATCAAAGTCGCATTATACTCTTACCATGATAGCATTCCATTTCCGTGTCAAAGATGGTTTCAATTTCTACTTGGTAACGAAAATGAGAAAATGAAATCCTTCACGGTAGGGAATACTAGGACGCAGACTTTTATGACCGTAAATGGCAAATTTGGTTTTCATTTTTTCAGCCAGCTTAAAGGGGCGGAATGCAGCTTAAGCACTAAGTTCACTCAGCTAGAGATATTGGTTTCTCAACAATTCATGTTGTTTGCCATTTTACAAGTACAAGTGAGTGCTGCTAAAAAAGACTCATACAGTGTACAATAAGCCATTATGGATGATTTCACCAACATAAAAGACAGTCGGATACAAGCGCCAGCTAAAAAAGGATCAAACACATACCTCACTACTCATTTGCCACAAAAGCAGGAATCTTTTATGACAAACGGGAAGTAAGGCCGATGTAGGTACCTGACATCTTGAATTAATCACAGACTACAAGGCTAGTTAAAACATGAGACAACTTAAGTTTGGTTTTCATTACTTTAGTAGGTCAAGCATATCTGCACTGGGTTTTTAATGTGGGAGATAAGAAAATCAACTGCAGGTGTCTTGATGAATGGAGTGGAAATTACAGGACCACCAGAAGTTGACTCACAAACAACAGTAATGCAAGACATAATGGATGAATTTTTTAATTCAAAATGTCTGGCAACAAATGACCCTTTCACAAGCAACACTACCTACGGACAGAAACTAGTTCCGGACAAAAATTTGTGTAGATCTAAACGTTTGTTTCTTTCGAGTAGTAGACCACCCTTTATTCAGACAGACAAGGTCGAGACTTGTATTTCAAATTCGTTGCTTCTTTTCTTAAAAACCATAAGAAATTGACAATGAATTAGTAAAATGATAATTGATCTCCTCTCCTGGTACATTGGATGTTTTATCAACAAAAGATAAACGAAACAACAATTAAAGCAGAAACAACTGGTAAAGGAAGTTATCATAGTAGTTGAGACCACTGAATGCTATCACAGTGACATAAAACGCACAGAAATTCCTGCACAAGCTCGTTTTGGTGGTGAAGGTTAATGAAGAAACAAGGAAGCATTTCAGAAATCGTTTATCTTGGCTAATGATCCATGGATCTGGTTGTTTTTTTTTCCAAGTTTCCACTGCATCTCGAGTTCTCTTGCTAGCCATGGGCAATATTAATTTCCCTTGATTAAGCGAACTGAGACAGGGAAACAAAGACAGGATAGTGTTACCTTGCAGCTTCACATGTTAGCTTGATTGACAGACAACCACCCAGACAAAAAGCAACATGATCAAACCAAAATAAAAATTACTTTTTAAGGCAGACTTTTAAATATTTTTGGTTACCCTGCCTCCCTGGCTCCCCTGATAAGAGGAAAATGGAGAAAAAAATCAAAGTGGTCCAATATTTATATGGTACGTTGAAAACCCAATCTCTAAGAGAGGTACCTGTTTATTTGCAATCAAGGCTTAATGAAAATTTATTTTTTTTCTGTATGCAGGGTTGTGGCAGGCTTAAATTTTAATACTAAATACAACTGGCATTTGAAACAGAATATGATTCAAGCGGAAGTTAAATAAATGAGATTGCCTTGGGCTCAGAGGAGATACTGAAAACTGAGTATGGGAGATTTTGCCACTGGCCAAAGTTTGTGTTATACTTAGTCTGCCACTGATTAACATTTTATGACTTTCACTTGAGCTTGGTAATAGGGCCATGTCTAAAGCAGGAAAGCCAAAGGCAAAACTAATGATACTTAAGTACCCTACATAAAGGGTTAATTTTGTGCACCATTATATAACATGAATTTGAGAAATCAGGCAATGGAAACAACTTTTAGTAATGCACTTACTACCATAGTTCCTCATGTATGAACAAAGCTCATGGATTTGGTGAGCTCAGTTCACTCAAAAACTGGTTTCTACTCAAAAAGCATAGGCCATGGAATCGCGTTCAATTGAAAAAAAGAAGGTTCAGGGACCAGAAAAATCTGGCTTAGACACATGTAAACAAGACAAAAGTACACGGTTGCATGAAACAGTCCCGAATAGGGACTCAAAGAAGTTCCCTCTGTGTATTTGTGGGCCTTTGAAAAAATTGATTGCCTTTTCTTTTGCTGTTTGATTCCCATAACTAAATCAACTGTTGGCTTTGATACAAATCGAGAGTGAAATTTCATTGAATTCTTAATATTATTGAAAAAAGAAGGGAACTTTTAATAAAACGTCTTAATTGTTTTGACTGAATTAAGGGCTCAGTTTTAGCTGAATTATTAGAAAATGTCATTAGTTAAAGAAGATATCATAATAAAGCTGAAATGATAGAAAAACATAACTGCACTAAATTAATATTTTAACTACCATGTTCAAATTCTGTATCATTGCTACTACCACACAAAATTTTTGAAAAGGGGGGGAAATCCACAAAATTAGAAGACTGTCAAAATGGAAAAATGTGATTTTATTAATTATTTTTAGTTGGAATTGGTAAGATTATACTTTATACTGGAACTAGTAGCAGCATAAAATTTAAACAGATGACTCCAATAAGCCAACCCAAAACCAAAACTGGTAATTTTTTCACTTATTTCACACAAAAATAACCAAATCTGCCATTATTGTTTTTCAAACCAAAAAAAAATCTGAGGCATTTTTTCGAGTCGCAAATAGTTTCTATCTTTTTGTTGGCGACGGAAATGGAATACTATGACAATAAAACAGAAAGCCAACTTCGATTTCCGTTATTTTGCCACCTGAACAGCGTGAAAGACGGGCCTAAATGATAACTGTAGCAACTGTTGATCTAAACATAGAGCACTCTAGTATTGCAAAACTCCCAGGAGGCATTTGTCAATTTAAGTTGATGATTGCTCGTTTAATTAATGGAACGGCCACTTTTAATGGATTGTACCGAGCCCCGAGGGACAAACTGAGAGCATACACCATCGTTTGCAGCAGTGAGATCGTGATCAGAGCCACCTCGAGAATTTAAAATTTTTCGGGTCACTAAGGCATTTCTTCATCAATGACGACAGAATTTTATTAGAATAAAAGAGAGGACAAGCTGTGCAAGTGATTTTCTCATAAATGTGCAACCTCTAGTTGAGAAAAGTGGGATTGAAATCTTCACACTGCGCTTTTCCACATCTGAAATCAACAGACCTATATCTACATTTATTTGCTAATTTGGCCTGCTATGGGAAGCAGGTGTAGAAACATTTATGCGATAACAAAAACAGATAGATTTCAATTGGCTCATGTCAATATCCTTGTTACAGTTGGACTTCAGAAGAAATACTTTCGCCAGAGATAAAGTCGGCCATAAACCAGATAAGACCGCATACACACCACTGCACACTATACACACGGCAGTCCAGTCAATAATCTTATTAAGTGCTAGTTAGTGATGAGCGCTGACTTATTAGCAGATCAATTGCTAATCAATACCCATCTACAACTCATTTCTGTCAATTTCCTCAATGTTTGTAAAACAAGAGGCACATGTTCTGTGATGCTGTTTGAAACAATGAGAAAAAAACAGGCCAATGATTATAGCAATTCCTCGTTAGCTGAACAAAAGTGAAAGGTCAATCATATAACTTGAGTAAAACCAAATAATTCAACCAATGGAAGAAAGAAAAAAGTAAAAAAACATATTGGTTCTAAACGGTCTGCAAAAAGGTATGAAAAACAGTTTCAAAAATTCAAACTTGTGCACCAATGATAGTGAACTCTCCGTTGTTACACATATCCTGACCAGTGAGTGAACTAATGCTGTGCCTACCATTCACTGTAGAATAGATGCCAATTAAGTTCTTGCACTGACACAGGATTAGAAAACATTGGGCTAATTTTGGGTTCATTTATCTTACATTAGTTGTCAGACATGTGTCCAGCCAAGCCATTCCTTTGACATCAGTATCTTTACACAAGAGTGAACACAGATATTTAGTTGCAAATTTGTTTCTCATGACTTTCCTTACTGATCAACAAGCTTACGCTGGTTTGATGAACAAGTCAGCGTGCCATAATTATTCTCACTGACAACAAATATTCATCCCAACAAAGTAATACAATGAAAAACAATTGACGGAAAAGCGAGTGTGCCAAGTGAAGCTAACATTGTCCAGCAGTTCTTGCTCCGATGGGAAACACAACTGCTGGAACTGTCAACAACACGAGTTATGCAACTTGATAGGAAATGTATTCACAAAACCAATCCAATGAAAGATCTGCCTAATGTTTCTGCATCACAAAGATACTTTCATAATAAGTATTTGGGAACCGTTTCTCAAAAGTAAGGAACCAGACAGTTGCTACTCCTTGGTAGGAGGAACTGGTCGGCTTACGGTAGTCTAAGTTGGGACAAGTTTGAAGTAAGACTCGATTTATTTATTTTCGCATCAAGAATTTCACTAAAAATGTCCACCATTTTACCCCAAATTTATAAAAGAACCCCACATTATGTCCAGAAAAGAAAAACTGTTTTGCCGACTCTAAAATGATTGACGTTAGTCGTCTATAAGGTCATTATACAGTAGTAATAGGTAAAAGAATTGAATGAATGGGTAAATTTAATCATGAGAAAGGAATTGTATTAGGTAATGCACCCAGAAGAGCGCAAGAACTGCCATGCATGGTAATTGCAAACCTCGTCAAATTAGAACCTCAACGGACATCTTGGGTCAAGTAGCAATCTGTTAATTTTAAGTGAATCTCTGAAGATAACATCAGGAAAATTTGGCAAGACTAATTGACACGCTAATCTTGTCATAACTTCATCCCAACTCGATGTACAGAAAATGCAGTCGAAGCTGCGGTTTACAGCAATGCTTCCAATAGAAACTGGCCTCTGACATGTAGTCATGGTCAGGGCAACTGTGAAAAACATCTGCGGAAGTGTCCCAGTTGGTTCTTTAGTGTTTTATGGTGAAATTGAACAGAGTGTGAAGTATGTTACACATGGTACGTAACTTTTCGCCACAAATGAACACAAATGAACACAAATTGATCAATGAACCACGTCCAGGCTTAAAACGGCTATAAACCCACCTTTCACTACAAAAAAAAATCAATTTGGACCACTTGTCGAAAAAAGTAGAAAACGAGACAAAAGTAAGACTAAAAAGGCAGAAACTACCCATAATTTGGCGAATGCACAATTCATAACTCTGAACGTACCACTTTTTTAAGTAAAATGTCCACATTCTCAAAAATTTGAGCCCCGCCCCCCCATTTTTAGGCTGTGTGCAAACATGCTGTCAGTTCCTTACAAACCCAGACAGCACTTCTCACCTGAGTAATGAACAAGTTGAGACTCTTTTAGAGCAGTAGGTGGTCTAAGGTCTAAACCGAAAGTTAAGTGCTTTGACAGAACATGGGCTTTAAGTTACTGCAGGCATATTCCTGACCAGGTTTGAGCCTTTGCCCCTTGGGCACACCTGATGATAAAAAGTGTGCTTGTTTCAAATAGTTGTGCCAAGCACGTAATTAGACTGGTAATATATGAAACAGAAACCCTCGAGAGCAATTGAAATAAGAACCGAGTCATGTTCATGTAAACGTTGCTTTTTTATTTAAAAATTCAGTACATTAATGCAATCTGATAAAGACTTCAAACCAACTGTTCAGCTGTGATGGAATGCAAACACACTGGCTGTAAGTTGACTAGAATCTTGAATTTGTGGGAGGTTGGTGCATTTTGAAAGATGTGCCTGTAGGCGCACTACTGCAATGCACTTGAGCCTTTTTATTTTTTATGTGCTAACTGTGCAAAGGTGCGGTACAGGAATATTGCTGCTGCTATGTATAGAACAGTGATTATGTCAACTGTCTGTAATGCTACAAACTGCCATAGACAATAAGCCACGATTTAGTGGATCTCTGAAATGTTATTTCCAGAATTGCCAGAGACAAGTGACCTGGTATTTTAAGAAAATACTAAGTCAACATCCAATTTAAAGAATACAACAGAAACCATGGGAGGGCACTTCCATGGAGTTGGCAAAAGGGGGTCCGCTTCCATGAAGGTTAGGAAATGGGTTAATTTGAAGTGCATCATGATTCAACCACTTGCCTGGGGTGGCGAGAGAGAGTATAGAACCCGCGGAGGGGTCTGGGAAATGGGACAACCATGTAATGTTGTGCAAACAACTCATTGTCAAATTAGCAAGAAACTTCAAGTTAGGCAATGGACACAGGGAAAAGTCCCACAAGGGGGCTGGGAAATGGGGCAACAAGTTAATTAGTTCCATGTGAGATAACCAGCATGGTGATGTCCTTGGGCCACAACTGTCAGTCACAATAATAGCAGAGTAAAGATTAAAGCAGATTAAGAGTGGCTCTCTGGTTATTCATCCAGGCCCTGGGCTCCATCTCTGATGAGGTCTTGTTTATCTGCCAAATTGATATCACAGTGGCAACTGGGGTTTCTGATGAACTTGATGCTCATAAGCAACAGGAGCTGCAGACTTAAGTCCAAATGGAGATTCCATCCTCTAATTGATGTCAAACTGAGCTGGAGGGATCTTTCCTATGTTGGACTTCAGCCTAACTTCAGAGACATTATGTTAGTCACTGCCTGGGACTAACAAAATTTGGAATTATCAACCAAGAGCTGATTCTTTTACATTTGGTCCAAGTAGTTTCGTGAGGATATTTATGAATGGCCAACATGACGCTGTGCCTAACATAACCCATAACCCCAGCATAAATGTGGATGTTTGAAATAGAAGAAGTTTTGGAATGGTTTCGGGCTTGTTGAATTGAGAGACACAGCAAAAATACTTGTAACACAACAAAGACGGCACAATTCTGTTACAAAAAACTGGTCAGCAACTTATTCACAAAAAATGCAATGCTTGTAGTGTTGCAATTAAGAACACAGAAACAAATATATTAGGTCCTAAATCCTTTCACAACTGGACCTCCAACAAACAATGCCTCATGCAACGAACACCTCACGCAAACTTTATTCAACTCACTGGGAAATTTCACAACCCGTAGAATTCAAATCAATCAGGCAAAAAATGCAGCTGATAGGGGAATATGGCAGACATCCCCCAAGGCCTGACTGATAATGAAAGAGTTGTTTGCCCCAGAGAAACAACCTGCAGGTGGTCTAGTGGCACCATGCTGGGTGTAGAGTGACAGTCAGCAGGTTGCCTGTGTGAGAAATCAGGGGTGTTTACATTCAGGGGTCATGAGAGTGTTAAGTGATGATGTATGGAAATGGTACCACACAGAGCTTCTAAAGCACAGCTTGGAAAAAAGTGATCTTCGCATTGGACATTTTATTGAGTTAAAATTGACATTTTTTTCAATTCAGAGGGGTAACATGACAGCAAACGACACAAGAAACTCGTGACAAAAGGAGACAATGGAAGACTTTGTGAGATAACGCGAAGCATTGCAAGAGAAACCCAAAATCACACTAGGTTTACTCGCAAAATTCTTGCCTCAACTGAACACAGTCCAGCTACACGCTGTATACCACACGTACTAGTAACAAACAGGTAAAACATTCCAAACACTCCGTTTCGTTGAGATTGGACAAAAACTCCATTTTCCAGCCATTAAATGTAAAAACTTACAAATCTTTACAGCGAGTCCACAAATGAACACCAGAGCAGATTACTGCAGTACATATAACTATCTGATTACTTTTTCAAGATCAAGATCTCATATTAATGGTTAAAAATTTCCCATTACTTGGATGGTTCTCCAATTTGGAACAGTGAAAATGATAAAAAATGTGGAATTCTCAAAATCTTTATATGGGCGGCAGTTTTTATTATTGTCTAATACTGTGTAATAAGTCTTTAGTAAAAACATTTGTGTGGGTGAAGCAGCCAGTTTAAGAACACTAATCCACACTCCAGAACTAGTAATGAAGAACATAGGCTCACCTGAACTCTTTAGAAACTAGCAATTAGGAAAAGCAACATTTCAACACCTTAACTTAATTAAAAAGTGAACATTTAGCACTGAGCTCATCCTAATGACCAACTATTACAAGACCATATGGTCAACGAAGATGGTCTGTGGTAGGTTGTAGAAGATATTCAATACTGGCCAGGTAAAGACTGAAGGCAAACAGATGGGTAAACTCTAAAGTCTGCAGCTGGGATAAGTCAGAGTTAGCCCCGATGCACACTGGCTAATTAGGACCAGGAGAGAATTATGCAGAGAAATTTGTGTGTAATTCCACTAGAAACATTTGCACAGTGGGAACTGTTTGTTGTGAAAATGGCTATGGTGGCCAGTAATTCAGAGATGGGAAAGCTGTGTGGTTTGTTTAACAGTAGATCTGTCTATTTGTCTTCTAGCGGGAATTGTGTTGCGAAATAGACGCGGTGCGTTAATGTTTCCAATCTGCGATTTCCCAGACAGGTGTGAACCGGCCATTCACCAGAAACATGACAGCCAATTATGAGCGAGCTGAATCAGAAACGCAGGGGACAAAGGACACACCATTGTCTACTGGCACAAACTGGATGAGTAGGCAGACACTTTCGAGAACTACCTCGTAATTATTGGGTCAAATTTGACAACAAAATGTGTGTTATTATGATGACTACCATTCTGTCTGGTCTGCGCTCCGCCAGGTGTGAAGATTTATTACAACACGAACCCAACAATAGTCTCGACTCAGTCTGATAAAATTCAAAGGTACAAATCCTGGAACATTTCTGGTGCTGTAAGCCAAATGAAAAAAATACTCGAAACTTTCCCTAACGGGTTCGGGTTACAAATTTGACATCTTGCAAATTCACCCATCTATTCCAATTTTTTGATCTTCAAATAATTCTTCTAAAATTCAAAAGATTAAAAAGTTGTTTTTGACTGGCATAAAATCAATGACCAGGATCATAGTCTTGAATGCATACGGTTTGTTAGACATGATGTCATATTACTCAACAAGTAAAAACACTAAAAACAGATAACGGGCATTACAATAAACCAAGTGAAAACGTGAAACTATCAATCCATTAAAATATGTTAGTGCTGAAAAGAACACAAAAGCAGATGGGATGCAGGAGAACCCATGTGTTCTGCACATCCACTTTCATATGGCCGCAACTAAGGAATATGGCGTGTCCCAAGACCAGCCCGTCGTCAAACCCCTACTGTTACGAGGATTGATCCTGGATCCACCTCTGAAAACATATCCCCATGCTACTTACTTGCTATTTTTATGTAGCCCCGTTGGCTGAGAACATGCCTTGTGCCATCGTTGGTGGCGGAACACTCGCACCAGAAATCATTCATCTCCACGTCGTCTTTTGTTATGCGGTAGATATTCTGCATGTGGTCGATGCGAGTACTCGGGTCCACCAGATGGCGTGACGACACTAGAGCTCGGTCCATCCAGCGTGACAGACACTTGAAGTTGATGGCGGTGGCAAATGCTGCTGTGCAATCAATGGAGATGGACTTTTGGTTGACGATGTAAGACAAGCTCTCTGGCTGAACTGTAAAGACTGGCTGTCCATCGCGGTCCGTGCCATCTTGGTTATAGAATGGACCTGAAACAAAGAATAGAGATATCATACACTCCATCAGTAAAAACCAATAACAAGTTTTAGTGTATTTTTTTAATTTACATATAAACCATTACTTAAAAACACTAGTAAACCACATCTTTTGCTGGTTTTAATTTTGTGATCCAAAATCATTCAATACAATTCATCAACACACTCACACACAAATACACACACACACAAATACACACACACGCACACACAAAAACACACACACACACACAACACACACACACAAACACCATTCAAACATTCGAAAAAAGAAAATCTCAAAATAGTGCTTCAAATACACGGTAATTATTTTTACAAAGAAGGGGTTATCAAGTAGCGACGAGAACGGCCAAACAGCAGGTAAACTGATTGAAGAAACTCTCGTCCTCGGCTCAAGTGTACTTATTGAAATGACAGCAGTGAAGAACCTGGACATACAGTGGTAGAGTTCAAATGTACCGTAAAACTCCTAAAGAAGGCAGGTTTCCAATAGAAGCATGTCTACAATAGAAGAGGAGAATCTAAGCAATGTTCACCCAACACTTCAAAACACTGGCATGGGCGGCATGGCACTGAAAAAAGTGTGGGGTTAAAACCCCCTCAGCCCTCCTGTGGTGCACTGCCTATAGACCATGTGCGGCGTAGCACTAAAAAAGTGGGGGGCTATAGCAAGCCAGCCCCCTATGGTGCACCGCCCATGACTGTGCCCTGGTGGAACTGCTTTCTACATTTTTGTGGGCCACTTAACGTTCTTCGGGTCCATCAAAGTGACCGAGAAATCATTACAGGAGCGTAGAACAATGCAAAATATATAATGGAAAAACTGTATGACACAACAACAGCCTCAGGAAAACACAGGTTAAAGTTAATAATCCGTGGTTTTCCAAAACAAGCCCAGATATTAAATACAAGTTGTTGATTTTTTACTGTCCATCATTCTAAATTAAGCCTCTAAACACCGGGGCTGTATTCCCTTTGTCCAAGACAACCATGAGAAGAGAGAAGCCGCTGTAATCAAGTGCTTTGCTTGCAATACAGGGCAATATCATGCGAGTTTTTGCAGGATTCTTACATCTTCAGAGTGCAGTCTAAATCTCAATATGCTGGTCTCCAACAGAGGACAGGTCTGGAACAGGTCTGCAATATTACTTCTGTTTGAAGTTCAATTAGAAGCTTTAGGGTAATAGCTATATACTTTCAATGACCATCAACCCCATATTAGCCTTGAGAGGCTGAGGCGGTCATGGGTTTGGCAGTGATTCAGGTTTTTACAACAAGATTCAAATCTCTCATGCTGGCCGACACTTTTCAGAAGACGCCACACTCTACAAAGCGAGGGGATTTTTCCAAACTGTTTTCGCACAGGTCCTACTACAGCAAAGTATATATCGGGACATTTTGCTGAACTGAATTCACAGAAAAAAAGTATTGTTAAGTTAGAGGCTGAGATTTTTTGCGAGTGCTGCCCTGCAACAATGGCTTCGTCCACCAGTGAGAACAGCCATGTGGCAGCATCAGACTTCCTTCTTCACAACCAACATTGTGTTAGGACGGTGATAGTTTTAATAGTNCCCCTCCTGGTACAACCAAAAATAACCGTCTGCATGCTGTTTGTAGGACATAACCAAAACTTTCCCTCCAAAAATAGCCATCCTAGGTTCACCAGTGTTTCACATATACCAACCAAAAATGAGGACATTCAAACTGAGTCTGATACATCAGGTAGACCTTCAATTCTTTTCCACAAAATCGATTGCCAAAATTGTCCCGGTGATGTGTCCGTCCACAAATGAATAGGTTTGTGTGTTAGAAATATTTTATGTCATAAAATTAAACTGAAATAAATAGTTTTGCATGAATAAAGTGAAAAATAATGATAAAAAAGAGATGAAAAAGAAAAATCAAACAAGAGGAAATCGAAACCAAAAAAGAAGAAATACTCTTGAAAGTGGAAAATTCCAAGCCAGCCCTCAACGTTAGTGTGGAATGATTAATTCACCTGCTGAAAACTGGCAAAAACTCTTTTCGTATTGCCAAGCTTGAAAAAATGTCCAAATTATAAGATGATATATTGTTATCTAATTAAATGGCATCTAATTAATAAGAATCTGAACAAATTGCAAGGTTAACTAGAACACTAGGTGGATGAGGAAAGTATAAGTAGCACAGACGTTGCACAAGACATTCATTGCAAGTCTTGAAAATTGCTAGACATCGGTGGAATTCCCAACACCGTTTATACTAAACACGGCATAAATTCATAAAATGCGATGATTCTCTGAAGTACATGAAACTTGCTTATTCAGTTAACAATTAAGAAGGTCAAAACGGGATAGAATTCCCCAGCTATAGGAGATGTTTTAACACCTGGGCATGTCCAGCAAACTGGTGACAGGAATCTGACAGGCCAGCTCGTGTCTGCCAACACCTTAAGAATCAGATCAATCAAGGTCATAGACCATAACAATCTGAAATTTTACTCCTCGATTTTGATTTTGACCACAGAAATGAAGACAAAGAAAACGGTGTTAGGTTCAGTGCAATCTGAAATAGTGAGTGATGTTTTAAAGAAAAAATAACCTTAAATTTCGTTACAGGGAGTTTAATTGGCAAACAGAAAATTAAAGCAGGTACGATTGTTTTCATTAATTGCCAGCACATATGTATTTTGAATGAAACGTCATGAGAGTAGTAGTGGCATTTCTCTGTTGAAGGGTTGAACAAAGCCGGAGCGTACGGAATTCAAAACCACATATAATAAAGACTCTTTGAGCAAAAAATTTTAAAAAGATTAGGCCAACAACAATGCGACTGGTTTTAATCTGCGCCAGAATCATTTTGAAATTTGCACCTCTAATAAATAACCTGTCCCATCACAGATGGCATCAGGTGAGGCTGGAAAAAAAAGAGTCTCAACCCATTCAGCTGACACCAGATGTCACTAGCAAACGAGCAGAATCTCGACCCATTTCACCTGGCATCAAGTGACTTTCTTTTTTGGAAATAGGGATGATCCTTGCTAACAAACATCACTCTCAGTTTCCCCCACCATACGCATCACACGACACAACTCTGACCTGCCGTCTTTGTTAAGTTTCTAAATCATTACTAAAAAGAAAGGTAATGGCACAAAACAGTAACCAGGCCACCAAAGGAGTCTTTCCATTTGAAAACATGGCACTCTTTTGAATACAATTACACCATCAAATTTCACCCAGTCAATAGCTAACAGCACAGCGTACTTGTAAAACGAACCCTTAAACTACTTCAGGGACAGCTGCCACGGAGTAACGTTACAGGGAGTTGAAGAGTGAACAGACAAACCCAACAGTGCAAATGAACATCCCCCCACAAAAGGACAAAGCCGCAAGGGTTCCAAGATAAACGACACGGAAACAAAAGAGGGCTCAGATACAAAAAAGCTTTTTTCAAGTATGAGGTTAAAATACACCGGCAACCTGTACAGAGAGCAAAGCTCGATTCAATACTTTATAGGAAAGCTGAGCAATAAATAACATGGCAGATGCATGTGTTAATTACCAGTTTATAGCGATCTCACTGTACTAGAGAGTGCCTGAGGTCTCTCAAACAAACAACCCTTTCGGAGTAGGTATGGAAGGGCATCTCTCTCACAGGGGGTTTGGGAGCCTACCACCGAGAATTTTGGAAACTTCGAGCTCATTTCCTGCATTTTGGTGAAATCTTATTCTTTGGCCTCTATGAATGCAGTGAAGTATAATCGAGAGTAGGTTTTACACATTAAAGCTTTAAGCAATGGGTGGATTAATGAATTTACAAGAGCAAAACGTCTTTTAGCGTTATTTATTTGTATCATAAAAATGGCCACTAGATGGCGCAAACACATGCAATCCATCCAAAAACAGGAACATGCCGTATTTCATAAAAATCTGTCAAAGAACTTCAGAGAAACAAAGGAAAACAGAATAAAATGAAATTGCCACTAGTGGGAACAGTGTCTGTTGGATCCGCCTGAAAATCGTCGTCTGTTGTTATCTTCATATAAATACACTTACTACATTTAGTAAAGATCCTACAGTGCGTTTAAGAGATACAACTATGGGCGCAAAACAAAACTACCACTAGGAGGTGTCACAGTAATCAGTCACCATCATCAAGGGTCGTCTTCACACTGAGAACACATATGCAAATTTTCAAATGATTTGGTTGATACAGGGGTGGACATCAAAAAAACAAGATTTGAAAACAGCAAAAATGGCCACTAGGTGGTGCAAAATACCTCAATTCCACCCCAAAACAGGAAGATAGCTTCATCACATCAATAGATGCCTATATTTAGAATTTTATGAAAATCTGTTGAGAACCTTTGAAGATACTGAGTTAAACGTAAAAAACTAAAGTTGCCACTAGGGGGCACAGTAGTAGTCAGATCTGTCTGAAAGTCATCGTCATCCGTAGTCGACATCACATAAATACACTTGCTTTTAAAATTAAGTAAAGATCCTGCGAACGGTTTAGGAGATACAGCCATAGGTGCAACAAAAACAAAACTGCCACTAGGAGGCAACCCAGTGGTCGAAATCGTTGTCCTCGTCAACCGTCGGAGATGACGGCATAATGCATCCACATATAAATATGTGGGTGCATAAAAAAAGAGTGGAACAGAGCAGGAGAATTCAACCAGAGTGCTAAATGAACCACTGAAATCAAAATAGAGTACAGCGCTATGTTCAAAAAGACTGTGGAGAAATACTGTGTAAGATCCATAGTAAACAAACAAAATTAAATAAACAGAAAGGCACAAACAGAAGCCCTTTATGTTTACTTATAATGGCAAAAGAGTAGTTAAATTCCATGATGCTAAAGCAAAATTCCTCACATTGCGAGCCACAAAAAATTGGGACAATGAAATTTAAGCCGAAATTGAATTTTTCATTCTGAATAATTGAGAAATGGTTGACTTTGCTGTTCCTCATATTTCTCAAATATTGGACACAGCGTTTTGTGTCAACAGAATATGAAACTAGATTTGGCAAATTTGTAAAATCCGTCGCCATGCTTTCATGCGTCTCCATAGATTACAAGATCAAGGTCAATGATCGTATGTAGTTGCTAATTATTCTTGAATTTGTGAGGTCTAACATTGCCCATTTCTAAATTTTGTTTAAAGCTCATTCCTTGGGGAAAATAATTAATTTTTCAGTTCCAAATTGGAGATTTGTTTTACAGTACTTGATCTAATTGAAAACTAGTGTCTGCTGATTTTGGAAAAAATAGCTAAAATAAATTATTATACGTAACATTAATCTCCGTAGACACCTAGCCTACTTTTACTCAGTTCCAACAACCAACCCTTAACAACAAGTAACTACAGCAGAATTCAGGTTATCAGCACAATCATAAACCAACACCAACTTCCTATCTGCTGGGCAGGCAACAACAGAGGTTTTTGTGTCAAAACAATAAGGGGCCAAAGATAAAATGTGGCATTGTTCAGTTTAAAATGCCCACTGCTAAATTATCACCCTTTCTGGCTAAAAGTGATTCTGGTCAGTGATAAACACAAGCAATATTGTTCACAGTATAATGAAAAACACAATAGTGCCATGCAAGAACACAGGACTGGGGCTAACCTTATAATAACAATCTCCATAATGGAGCAAAAGTTTCAATATAAACATTGAAAATGATACTGATCGCTGTCAAAGAAAATAGGCGATGATAAAAAATGGCAAACAACACTTATTTGAACTAAACAACCTATGCATGAAGGTTACTGCTTGGTTGGGGAAGCAAGTGCTGAACAAAGGGAGGTTGTAAGGTAAACATGAGGTGCCCAACGACAGACGAGAATACTGTTTGACTTTGGTGACTTAGTAAACAACCAGTATTTGACTTTGGAGTGAACTGATGTTTTTTAAACAAGGTAACCGGTAAAGGCAGACTTTAAACAAGGTAGAAAGGGAAAAATAGACCGGGATGTTTGGTTTTAAAAAGATTTAGGACAGATTTATCTGTAATAGTTACTTTGAGGGGTCTCGCATTTTGAGAACTAATTCTGTCCATTGAATGGTGCTCACGAGAATAGTTCTCAAAATCTGGGACTCCTGAAAGTGACTAATGCGATTTAACAGGTGAGACATGGAGGTGAATGCAAAATCTATTTGGAAATATAATGACTCATCCCCCTCCAGAGGCTTTAGATGATTTGGCATCCACAAATTTGTGTCAGTTTCCTGTGGTTTCAAATTTAGGCTTGCTAGAAAATCAGAGGCTGACCTCAACATGAGCAGACGTCCAGCGGCAAAAGATAAGCTCAACATTCTTTTTTTATGAGGACAATAAAATGTGTGACACTCATGCTCACTGACACACTGTCTGCACACATGTCAGAGATTATGGTATTTCAAAAAATAAGTATGAAATAATTTAAACACTTCTCTGAGGCATTTTGATACAATTCATTACCTCTTATCAGGCAAAGTTTCTTGACAGCCAAATTACGAGACATGTTGGTTATGATCAACTTTTTTCTCGATTCCGTGGTAAAAATCTATGATTCCTCATTTACGTAGCACAATATGGCTGTCACATGCAATTATATTTCGTTAAATTTCTCTACAAAAAAGTAAAGACAATGTTTGTTAAATACAACACTTCATTTGTTTTTAATGGCCTTATAGACACAAAACTTGTCTCCAGGAATATTTGCTTCCAATTGCTAAAGATTAAAAACATTTTAATTTTTTGCAACCATGGATTGTAGTGTGTAGATGTCATAAACAACATTTGCTAAAACTCCTTCGTTACTTGCAAAAAGATAATCGGTCTTTAAAAAATGGAAAGGAACCATTTTGGCAATCATTTTAGTGTGAAATTGAAAGGAGAATTACTGCCGTAACAATGTTCCCCTGTTCTCAACTGGTATTGAAATGACGGACACCAATATTTTTCTGTGGTAGTGCACAGATCTGACTACCCAGAACAAAGATGAACATATGTACCTCATAAACACACACCCAGATGGTTGGCTTGCATTAACATAATAACAACTAAAGTCAGGCTGTTGAGCAGTGTTCACAACCACTAGCTCATATAAACAACATCAGACTGGATGCCCATAATTGTAGAATGACAATTCCAATTCACAGGGAATATTAGGTGCTGTCAGTAACAAAAAACTAAGCATTGATTACACTTAGAAATGAAAATGTTAGCCATCAACTCCAATCTGTAATCCAAAACTGCGGTGTTATGTAAATCATCCCATTTCATACTCGTTTTTAATCATGAATCTTTAGAGAAAGTAAATGTCACAGCTTCATTTCGATTAATTCAGAGTGGTATTTTTAACACTCAGCAATGTGCTACAGAACTGCATTCCTAAGTTGGCATTGTTACAGAGTTACAGTGTAAAACCGAGGGAAGATAACAAACCGGGTGATAATTCTGCGTCAACCCAAGGGATCACACTGAACACCTGTGTAGCAAAAGGACTTGATGAGGCGAGAAACTCGTTAATAAACAGAACAGGAGACTAAGTAGAATGATAAGTCCCCCAGATGTTTTCAACTGAAATACCATTATCAACTACACAGCCAATGACGGAATACGTCAATTTGAAATCAGTTTAGGTAATAGTCACTTACAGAGGTCCAGATTTAGAAATCAGTTAGATGGCTATTATTACAGAAACCTGGTTCTGAAAATGCGGGACCCCTATAAGTTACTATTGCTTGATTTCGCATATATTATCGTTATGCAAAGACTACAAGGAATTTTCGCAAAATTTAAGATAGGGACACTGGAATTATTGACATTTACTGGAATAGTCTTTTTTATGGTTCCTGATTTCACGAACCAGTTTCATTTACTGAATAATGAGCATTATTCAGTGATTTTCATCCAGTAATCAGTGTTATTCAGCTTGGTTCTCAAAGTCATGAACCATCATAAAGTGACTGGCATATACTTTCTTCCATACAAACATGGCATCCAATAACGTTCTTAAACGCCACAAATCAAGCCCACCTAAAGATGACACAAGAGGTCTGCTATTCTCTTCAACTGAGAAATGTCGTTGTTATTCTAAGTAATCTCTTTAGTGAAATCAGTGACAGCAGAGGTCCTGCTAATGGAGTGTTCAGAGCCATTAGTGGAAGGAGGCCATTGGGGTGTTTAAAGAGAATGTATAGCAATTTACTGCTGCAACAATGCCAGAGTGGGGGTGTGGGGAGAATAATATCCTTTAAAGTATAGAAAATTGTGTAAAACTGTCCTGTGTCATATGATAAAACAATTATAGAAACCAAGACAGTAATTTGAGAAGTCCAGGCATAACATTGTAGTAAATGGCACTTCTAAAGGTCCCTGTCTTTAAAAACCTTCAGTTGGGGACCACAAATTTAATATTGCTCAGAAAATTATTTTAATTTAAACACAGCTTCCATGCAAACTCTAATATACTTTTCACACACAATACAGATTCCACACCCCTCACTCGCATCACATATTCACTCAGACCGGTACAACCACACGGCACCACATGTTTACCCAAACCATGTTTACCTTCTGAATCCGTGATGTTCTCAATGTTTAAAAAGGTGAAATTAAACGCGCGTGTTTTGTCTACCAACAAAACCAACAGCACGACAAAACACGATAATCTCCTCAATTCCTCCATGGTTAGCTGGGCTTAAAAATCTCACTAAACTGTGCACATCCTTCCAGGACCAGTTCCAAGTCCTCGCAAACTGTTGTAAAGTGAGTTAATAAATTCACTTTTCCCTTGTTCTCACAATACCGTTGTCTACCCTCTCTATTGTAAGCGTATCTGTCGGCACAAGCAATGAAGCCTTGAGTAACTTGACCCTTCCAAAGTCACTTATTGTCAGTCTCCACTAAATGCTGAATCCAATCCCACTCAAAGCAAAGGCAGCCAAGCGACTATTCAAAAAACAACATTGTATTTCACGTGAAACTTTACCCCAAGGGGGATAGGATGTTCAATGACTGGTAGTAAGGCTAGTTCACCCACTCACAATGGCTTCGCTTTCTGGAATTAGTCAGCGAAAAGAGATAAGGGAAGGACAAAATTAGCAGAAATCTTGCCACCTGTGTGGAGTTCTTTTAAACAATCTTGACATCAGCAGATGGAGGTGACAATGAACAGATCTCTTTAGATAGCCCAAGAGTAAACATCACCACTCATAATCCATCAGTTGACAGCCACAATCTCCAAGGAAGTTGGTGTCAGCCAGTCCAGTATGTCAACAATGCCTATGACTTGTTTCTCGATGTGGCCACCCTTTTCATAAATCTCTGTTGGTATCAGTTATTTAAGAAAAACAACTTCCCTTAGATGAGAATCTCAAATCAAGTGCCTGTCAATTTGAAATTCCAGTCCAATGTCTGACACCGTCTGCCAACTTTTAACTGGCCGGATAAACACGTGGGTACCTTGCAAAAAACAGTAGGACCAACGTTCCAAGATATTATCGTGCAACTGGCAACTATCAGCTAAACATGGAATACTTCAGCTCTTAACAACTAAACACATAGACGTTAAGCCACAAAGCTTGTTCATCGCGATCAAAATAATCAGTTCCGAAACAATGAACAAGTTCTCTTTTCACCAGTTTTCCATCCACTTCCACAAGTCAAATACAATATAGCAAGCCTTCCACAGCCTTTCACACTGGTCTGCACTGTTCCAGAGACTCTCTCCCAATTAACCACTGTGGTCAGAGCACTGTGTCTTCATTACCAGTACTCGCCTCTGATTGGTCAGAATCTGCAATAGAAAATGATACAGACTGATCAGCCTGATGAAAAGATAACATACTGGTCTAAAATTTCATTTAACAATAACAACCTTGACCGTGAAATTAAACAGTCTTGGACTGGGCCATAGCAAGAATGTTCACAAGAAGTTAGAGTGGGTGTTTTACAACCAACATTTATAAAATGTAACTGACCACAAGTTTGTCAGATATATGACCAAAGATACACATGCACACAACACAGTTGGAACACCTGTTTTATTACCAGAGGCCAGATTGTGCATTTAACAATTGACCAATGACATCACCCCCTAATAAATGGCCATCAAGAGTCCAAGCCCACTGAATGGAGCATTCTATTAAAATTCACGGGGAAGACAGTTAGCTAAGTATACCAATTTCTTTAAAACAATCTCAGTTTCCAACTGATAAGCAGTGCGCACAGTTGACAAGACATCGGCACTGTACCGGGTTAAAACAAAAATGTTTGCAAAATGATTTTTGTGCACGGGTTGATCCAAGTCGGTCCCCTGGCACCTGTTGTACAAATTTGAACCAGCCAAGTTTTTACTAGTCATTGAGGCCAATTTAGCTAGCTACCAATCAGACATGTGTCATAGCAATTAACAGTTTGTGCCAGGGACCATGTTCAAATAACTGCCCACAGGCAAACAAAGGAATACCACTGTATTCGTGTATATGGCAGCTTTCAATTTTAGAAATTTCCTGTTCACGCTCAATAACAAAACAGCACTCTCTCCCAGAAGCAGGGAAAATCCAGTACAAACCAAGAGGACTCCCACTGACCTGTAACACTTCCAATTTTTGAACTTTTTATTTCAAAAGTAAAAAAATACCAATTTAGCTAGTAATTTGAAGAATTCACTTAGAATACCAGTAGAAAATAAGTTGTAATTAAACAAAATACACGTCAAGTCAAAGAACACGATCTTCATGAAACAACATATGAAAGTCATTCTAGACCGTTAATCCAGTTTATAATAAACGAGACATTACCGAGATCAAGTTTCTTAATAGATTTAACACACCCCACAGACAACTCAATTAAATCCCTAACATCATCTCCACGGCAACAAATTAGGGTTTAAACTGAAGCTGGTAAATCCATCTCTGATGTGTAGGTACTTGTGTTGAAAATCTGTTCACCTGGACGTCTTTACTAGACAACACGAAAGTGAGCAACTTCAAACTAAAAATCAGATGATAACAAAAAGGGTTGCCAATACATTCTATTTCAATTGCCTAGTGAATTAGGGTACAGCAATTCTCCGCTTTCATCAGAAAAAAAATAATCGGCAGAATCGCCATTTTTCCATTTTTCAAATGCTGATTACTTTGTTGCAAAGAATGGGAGCTTCTCCTTAATCATTTTTTGTGGAAAATGTTACAAAATACAATTTCACCTATCCATCACATTGTGCGCTAAACCGTTGAACAATTATCGTGCTAATTTTGCACAGAAATAATGGGCAAAAATCCTCTTCTGATTTTTTCAATGGCCAACTACGTTTCTTCTACAAATCAAAACAACCAAATGTTGTTTTATGACAGTTGCACAGAATAAACTATGTTACTTGTGAATTAGAATTCTCTTTACTTTGCTTTAATTGTTGAGAAATTTGACAAAACAAAATACCAGGATACCCGAGTAGTCCAAAAATAACGCTTACATTTATCGCACCACTTTTTTGAATACCGAAGCTTGAAATTGTTCTGCAACAAACACCGACGACAAACGGGCACAAAGATAGCACTTAGACTTCAGAGGCTGCAAGGTATTGGCCTATACCCACAACATTTGATATCTTTGACTTAATAGAAAAAATAAACACCAATCCACTCCTCACCTGCCCAGGCATAACAAAGTTGTCATGATGAGAAAATGTTTGATCACTGTTAAATACCGTTAAATACCCAGTATTAAGCTTAGTCGCTTTTAAGCTCCCATTTGAAAACATGAGGTAACATCAAAGATAGAGCATTCTTCTCCTTAAAATTCTTCCATGCATTTGTGTTCTGACAGGGGATCAGCAAGAAGATTTTTTTGTGATTGTAATAAAATAATTTCACTCTTTTAATGCTTTTTCATTTTTTGAAAGCCAAACAGGGAGGAAGGAATGATGCAGCTTTAACAAAGAAAGAACGTGACGTTAAAAACGAACACCATGGTATGAGTTTGGAAAACGATTTTAAACCTATGAAGCTTATGAGACACGCCTCTCACGATCATCAAAAATAACCACATCCGGCTACTTTCAATAGTAATTGTACAACGACAACAGTTACACAAAATCATTGGGAGCCACCACTCCAATAACATCTTCCCCGGAGCTGAAAGTTGTACTGTCTTGGCTACCGGATTAAATTTCAAACATCATTAAAATGAAAAAAATACGTTGTCTCAGCATCAGTTGCTTGGATCACACTGATCTCAGAAATTCACGTCACAACGAAGCACCTATTATACTTGGTTATGAGAAGATAAAAGGTTAGAGGACACGAAAAGTGTACCTAAATGATAAACAGAATTCGATACGATATCTTTCGTAAATGGTAGTCGAGTACTGTGAGCCAGAAAACAAAAAATATGCAGGGGGCAACGTAGTGATAGATTAGTCCCAGGACAGTGTTGTCACAGCGATGAGCCCTGCTACCAGATTCCTTACTCACCAGTTACCCTGGGACTTGTCTATCAGAGATAACCAGGATCAAGAGGGTCATGTGCAGGAGCTGCCAAAGCTGTACAAATCACAGCAATTATCAGAACTTGAATGGCAGGCGAACCTAAACACTTCCCTAATCTATAAATGTCAACTTTCTCTCTGACATCAGCAAACATGGTTCCACTCATATAACTTCAAATATGAAACGGCAAATGTTTCTTAATAACACTCTTGAGTATTCAAACAACTATCAAACTTGCTTTTGTTAAATCCTTGAACTTTTTAAGAAAAAGTGCACACAGGTGAGAGGTAACACAATACAGAAGAACATGAGTTATGCTGATTACAGTAATTGTCCAATATCTGTGCTCATTTGTGACAGAGTACTGTGGAGTTACTGCTGTGATAATCAGGAGGTCTTTGGGCTGGTCCAACAATAGCTCTGTTGTTGGCATTATGAATGGACAGTGATAACCAAAGTGGACTGTGGTCACTGTCTTTCCACAGACATGACAGACATGTCAGACTTATGTCATGGTGGGGCTGGCTCATTTCAAAGATTTTCTTTAACTCAATGCAGACTTGTTTTGTACAACTTAAAGTGACATTAGCAGAGACAAAATTATGTTTCTGAGATCAGCCCCAGTGGGGAATGGAATCCAACATGAAATTCCCCTCATCCAAGCCAACCGCTCTGCTGACTGAGCTAATCCCTCTCGCTATGTCAGAGTATTCCAAGTGTTTTTAACTGGTAAAGTCAGCGACCTTGACTTCAGCGGAAGTTTGACAGACAACAGCAAGAATTGGCGATTTGTAACAAAATCACAAAAACACAACAGCTTTTGTTGTTTTATAGTTCTGGTCGAAAACTTCATCACAATCAGCAATAAGCCCACAACTGCTTTTTCCAGCAATAAAAACCATAAAGTCCCTTAAGTTTCATGTTTTCATTTTATTCTAATAAAAAATTAACTATTCATTTCCAATAGACAACTGAAAGTGACAATCACAATGTTATATATGCTGTACATCACTATAATTTTCAAAAACAATTATTTTTGCCAAAATAGCCCTTTTCAAGGACTCCCAAATTTGTTGTGAATGTTCACAATTTTTCAAAATATTGTCTGAAGGCGATTGTGACACAGAAATTGAACTTGGCAAAGCATTAATTCCGGGTTTTTTGAAAACCGAGGACACAAAATTTAACCGTCACATTGTGAACTGAACTGGCTAGGTTTTAGTGTTGCGATCTTTGTACTTCCATGCTCCAATGATGAAACTGGCGTATCAATATATTAAATTGATGATTCTATATCCATACAAATTGAGACGACTTTCAAGTGCCATGAACAGACAAGAAGCCAGAAAAACTTCTGGAGAGACAATCAATAGACGTTTTAAACTACCGGTAAACGTTCTAATAAACAAACTTGTTCTAATTCCCACAATCCTGAGAGAACAACAACAACAACAATAACAACACTGGTAATGAAGTGCCAATCAATAAATTCATTACTAATTGAATACCATTAATGGAGTACTGGTCCCACAGCCGGATGGCCAAACAAGGAAAAAAGCTGTGTCACAAATGACCACTATACACAAGGGACCAACATGGAGGATTAAACATTTATATCACGCCTTGTCGTCATGAATCACACCTCGGGCAGATGGAAATTTGGCCTGGCAGGAACAAAACATGACAGGAAGATAACTCCAAGCCAGGTGCTTTGGCTTAATAATTAAACACTGCTTGTAAACTGATGCAAGTCTTTAAATTGCACAAGACTTTACCGTTGATCCGTCTTGATTGGGTTTACTTTTGGCTGCCAACTTTGGCAGCGCAGAGTAATTCATGACGGCGAAAAAGAGGATTTAATAGACCGAACAAGAAAAGGAACCCGAAAACCAATTATCGAAGTCTTACTTTCACCAACAAAGCTTGGAACAAGCTTACTGAGTGAAATGTCAGAAACAATTTATGAACAAGAAAAGTGCTTATTACTCCTACGAAAGAAAAGGTAACATTATCAAAACTTCTAAGATCTTCCATAATGAAATAGCAAAAATCTATTTACAGTTCAACCTCTGTCAGACTTCCAGCCTACATCCTGGCAGTTACTTTAACTTCCCTATTGATGAATTACAACTTCTCAGAAAATCAAAGGCACCCCTGAATTTCACAGACGTCAAAACCAAACCCAAATCAACAACACCACAATGGTCAATTCGAGTACTGCTAACCTAAGAACAACTTGCTACAGATTGAAATTCCTAGCAACTGCCTCGTGAATTCTCAAGTACTTCATTTAAAATTCAAATCGCTCACAAGGTATCTCCAAAATCACCATCTTCAAGTGTGGAACTACACAAACCTTTCCGACAGACGGCCACCACTGATTTGATGGTCAGGGGCACTGTACAGGCAATGCATACACAGCGGGATGACACAGCTAATGTGCAGGAGTACATAAACACAAGCATGTATTATTAATCAAAATCAACTTACAGCCAGGGCAGGAACATGAACTCCCTTGAAATGCATCTGATGTTAATCCTGATTCAAAACTTTAATGGAGTTGCCTCAGTAGAAATTCTCCTAACAGTTGCACAAGGTCTTCCTTGTTATGCAACTGCAAGTCAAGATCTAAGACAGACAGCAATGATTCCAGTGTTGTCAGCATGGTGGTGCCACTGTTTGCATTCTTTTGTATCACAAACTTTGTATAAAGGATCAGCCATGACTCCATTTAGCCTTTCCTTAATATCTCTCACCTCTATATCGATGTCTTTAACTTAATACTGAATAAACTACAGATAATACAATACCATCTGCACCTATATTCATGCTTGTTTACTCTCCTAAGAAACAATAGACTGCGTGAAACAATATCAGTTGAATATCTCGGCTGGGAGGAATCAATATAATTTCAACCAATACCTAGGCAGAAATGGCATTACAGTAAAGGCCAAAGAATACTTACTGAATGCGGAACCAGATAGAAAGCCAATCACTCAAAAAGTTACGAAAAGAATAATATACCATCCAGCATAGTGAAACTCAACCGCGTTGACTATTGGTTCTATTCAGTGTAAGTTCTACTATGACTCAGACGGTGCGTATACTAATTATCTAAAAAAACAGCAAGCTGATTGGAAGGTAGACACAAAAGGCTCTGTATTTACATTCTAATGTTCAATCACACAGAATTTTTTAATACGGTTTATAAAAACTGACATGACAGCCGACAGGTGTGAAAAATGTCCTACATTCAGGTATCACAGATTTCAGAGTAACCGGACCATAAGATGTTAATTTGTCGATGTGCTAAATTTTAGAACGTTATTTTCCATTCATGTATTATTTACATAATTGATGATGCCATTTGGCTTGTATATATATTTTTATAGAAAATGAGTGACATACTTTTTAATTATGGAACAAAACATGCATGATATTGACCTTGAATAACACAGGTGATAAATAACAGGGAAATCCCTTGTTACAACGCTTGTCCCCGCTCTGGGATTACAACATGTGTCGATTATTAATAATCCCTAAACATGTTTTGAGTATTGTGTTACTGAGAAAATATTATCGAATATGACAAGTAAAAACATCATTGGCCGTGACACGTGCACCTGGGCTTTAATTCTCTGTATACCTGGAAAGGGAAGAGCAACTGGCCAATGAATGACCGGCTAACTATTGGCAGATGAACTGACAGGGCTAGAGTCGTCATTAAGGTGTCATTAGGGTTTTAACTTTATTTTCAAACTTCTGCTCTCGCAGACAAACTTTCAAACGAGTTTTAACTGTGTTATAATAGTTTTTTGAAAAGGAACTGAAGAGATTGTAGCCACAACTTGAAAGTTTTGTTACACGGCAGTGAAAATCACGACGGAAGACTAGATTGGATAGAAAAATGGCCGAAAGATTTGCTCCCGCTTGGAAGTTTTAATATGTGCCAATATGATGATTTTTGAAAACTACTATAACTACAATGATACCCGATAATTAAAGACAATGGCATCACTATAAAAGCTTCATGTACACTGAAAAATCAATTAAAACTAATTTTCATATTCGGATTCACACAAAATCCATGAACTAGCCGGGTACACTCCATCCCAGTTTTTACGCTCAAAATCGTGATTGTCAAACAGAAGAAGGACGAGGAGTAAAGAGAACAGATGGGCAAATGGCTGTGGTCTTTAGCCTTGTAATTGAAAGACACAAATCTCGTGGGAGAGAAGATATAAATCTATACTGACCTGAAAATGTCATCAGATGAATGAACTCGTGCAGAAATCAATTGTGAGAAAGTTTGACACCCCTCAGAAAATTGATATTTTTGACGTAAGATATTTGTAATTTTATACCTGGAAAGAAACAATCTAATTAATTCTAATCACGTTTTTAAACAAGAGGTGTGTCTTGGAACAGAACCAAACCAAACCAAACCAAACCAAAATGAATTACGACACACAGAACTACACAGAACAAATGACTCGTTGAGTATAAAAAATTAGACAAATGTAGACGCTGGCATTAAATACTTCTTTTACTTACGCAGGTGTAGAGGAAAGTTATATTTTGAAAAGGTTTAACAAAACAACAACCACCCTCAGCAATCGGAAATAAATCTGACCCAGAAAAATGCCTTTCACAGGATAGTTTTGCAAGTGAGATGGTCTCCATTGTGTAGAGGTACAATGCCGCTAACCACAATTCAGGTATTAACAAATATTAAGCCACAAAGAACAATATTTAAATGCAGCAGCTTAGACAGGTGTACTATCCAGTGAGTAAAGAAACTCCAGTGACATTTGTCATTTCAAAATAGATCTGGCTAACACAGAAATTGTTGTACTTTGTTGTAGAACTTTTTGCACTTGGCACAACAATGTAGCAGATATATTTTTGGCTTGCCTAAACTTTGGGCAGTTTGTTGGCCTGTGGTTTAACTATTGAAAATCCACAGCCATTCAGCTTTGAAATTTGATTTGAAGACTTGCAGTTGTGGATTTAGGGGGTGGGGCAGATTCCATTTAGCAGTTTGGGGGTGCAAATGTCTGACGGGCAAAATCCTGGCTAATACTCCGCCCTGGCCCCTCTAACTCAAAATCCTGGATCTGCCCCCGAGTCCTAAGAAATCACCACAGCCTATACCAGGATTCAAACATGGTGTTGCACCATGTATGGAAATCTTGAGCCATGTTACATGAGCTAAATTTTTTTTCTGTTCAGAGCATGGCACATCAGTAATTTGCACTTTGTTTTGAATTTTTGCTGTTTCATCTTGGATACTAAGAATTGGATGTGAATATACGGTACAACCTTAAACCATGAACTGGTACTCTCCAGAATGATGACAAACGATGGTACTTGAAAAACTCCTAGTTCTGTCAGAAAGCTTCGGACTTCTAGATAACAAAACCATCACAAAGAAAACTTGAATTGCGAAACTTTACATAACGCTGATATCAGACAGCAATCATGCAGATTTCCTCACGCAGTCTCACATGACCACAAATCAGAGCGTCGGATCTTTTCTGAACAAAGACATCATAGACGACAATTAGAACGCAATCAGGATTGTTAATTACAAAGCATCATTGTTAATTACGTTCACTTGTTTTAACACATGCTGGTAACAGCATCTGAAGTAGTCAATGTGGCGTGAGACACAAAACCAAACCCGCGCTGCTCTCACTGTGGATAGACATGATAAGCAACCATGATTCATTGTCACCGGCAGAGATTATCGACTTAATCGCGTCTAATTAGATACATTGTATCACTTTTGCATTACCTTACCTCGTTAATCATACCCATCAGGTATTCATGTTACTTCAGTACTTTGTTATCTTGCAAGAATCATTAGTTACGTATGAGCAGCTACAACTCAGATGTTGTGACCACAAGTGATTGGACGAAAGTTTACCACTTCTTACATATGCAGTAGTGTATAGAGTCATTAGGGAGTACACTAATGCATTAACACACGAGTGAGGTGTTTCAACTTTATTTTACTTGACAATATTCCTGCATTACATATGCTGCGGACTAAAGAAAGCTATCTTACCTTTATACTGTACAGCGAGCAAAAAGCCGGCACTCTGCCTTAGGCTAAAGTGGTCCACTATCAGTGCTGGAGAGCTGATAATGAAATTCACACTAAACCTCTAAGTTGTGAGCACGAAAATGTTATCTCCGCGGTGTGTCGTAACTTTTGACCCAAACTTATCTTTTCTAGCCAGTAAATCATTTTTGTATCGGGGCTCAATATCGGGTATTTAGCCGGCTATAGAAAACTGTGGTAGGCCAAATATTAACTATCTGGGTAGTAAACAGACATGGTTCCCAATGTATTGACCAGTTTGTTTGTCCAAGTGGTCGGAAAACAAATATTTTTTTGTTGTAGGGATTCGATTTTTTTGTAAACTGTGCAGAGAAGAAGTCAGAATGGTTATTTAGTCAAATAAATATGATTTGCATCAGGTTTGAACAGTTAATATTTGAGCTAACCACAGGTGTATGTTTAATTCCGTTATGGCAAAACACCACCGCAATTTAGGATACGATATGGCTGACAAGTGAAGTTTTATTTATCATTTATTCAATGCACCAAATAAATACATTTTCAAGTTCTGTACCACAGCCTACCATCAGACAAAGTTTTGAAAAACTGTAGGCAAGCATAGTGACATTAAACGAATGAAAATGAAATGTCAATTTTGGAAACACTGAAATTGGTCAGATTTTACCATATTCCAGAGTTTTGTATTTAGGCGAAAAGTTAAAAAACATGAAATCAAACAAAACAGTGAACTGAACAAAATAAATTGACGAATCGTCACAGGCTGCATATAATGTATATCATTTCTCAAGCAGGTTTTAGGACAAAATTTCAACACCCCTGAAAACGAACAAGACGTTAACCATGACAGATTCCCATAAAATAAACAACGGAACACAGAAGCCCAAAAAATTTGAGGTTTAAATGCGTGTTTATTGTTTGAAAAACTGTTGGTTCCAGAACGTGCGCTATTTACAAACAAAAAACAAGATTCACTGTAACACAACACTACAATTCATTACTGTCGGCTGATCATGCCAAAGGTAAACTATGTCAAAACATGACTTGTGCCGCAAGCTTCTAATGAGCTCAGTAATTTAACACAGAAAAAAGAGAATGGAATCAGAAAAGAATCCGTCTTGGCTACCAAGACCAAAATCAATTCGGACATAGATTCATGAAACTTTGAACTATACAGGGTTAAACCTGCCAGTGCATTTTTTATTGGAAATGGTCATTGATTGCTTGCCACATCAAAGAGATTATTTATCTCACCTCATACATTGGTTCTTCTTAAAGCTGCTTCACTTGAACTGAATCTGGCTGTTTGTTGCTGATATATAAACTATAGGCTTTCTTAAACAAACCTTGATGAAATATTTTATGGACCTAGAGAGATGTGAACTCAATTTTAACTTTTATGTTAATGTAGGACACTTGAAAAGTGCAAATTCGGCTAATTTTGGAACATCATATCTCAGATGTGGCTGATCGAAATCTTACGAAACTTCCAAGTACTATGCTTAGTTCAATGTTCTCTGAAGCAGTGTTCGGAATTGTTTTCAAAATGTTCCAAAATAGGGTTTGTATGATTTTCATAAAGAAGCTGCATAAATTGAACACAGTAAAAACATTTTCGAGATTTCATCTTGAGCGTTTAGATCAAATGAAGTTTGACAACGTTATAGATACCATTGTTTTGCTATGGATGTACATTTCTTTGCTAAATTTTCCTAAAAAGATGTCACGTCTTGACTACAATTACAAGAAGACTGGTATAAGTTCATACATGAAATTCTGCATGCTTTTTACTAACAGAAAATATATACTTTTACCGAGTTAACATCTATAGTTTCGAAAATATTTAGCTGAATACATTGACTATTGGATAAGGTCCTCCATAATCTTACTGGTAGTTTTGACTTTGGCTCATCGGTTACAGAAGTTGCACCAATCACCAGCCACCTGCACCCATTGCAACTGACGATAGAAATTGACCACCGGCGACATGGCAATAGTAGACGACAAGTTTGCAACCTCGCTGCGGGAGGTTCTTTAATAATGATTACTTCCTTCATTTGTTGACTGTGCGAGTAGCAATGAGCTAATACTGCTATTTAGGAGCAAATTAAAGAGGTGAAATTGATTTAACAAGCCCACCACCTAGGTAAGTAACTGCCGGTGATACATTCTACTGGTAAGAACACCTTAAATATTGACTTTAATCTTCACTTTTATGGCTTTTCATTGATTTTTGGTGGTGAGAGTTATTCTGTGTAAGCAGAAATTCTTCCATTGCCGACAATTGTTCCGCTGTTAAACAGTGAATCCAGATTAAAAATACACTAGAAAATCTTGTAAAGAGAATTTAGCACACGATTTCAGTAAATGTAAGGAAATGACAACATTTTATCAAAATTGGGTAGAGAAGTTACATTTCGCAAAGTACAAGAAAATCTCTGCTTGAGTGCACAATAAGAATAGCAAAATTCAGTATAATTATCAAATCATCATTTGAATTATCATCGCCATTGAGTACGCCAGCCCCTTATCGAAATCCTATTAAAATTACAAATTACTCAGTACAAAATAACAATATACATGCTAAAATCTTGTAGGACATCAATATTTCAACCATCTAATAATCAATTTCACACTTGACATGTATGGACAATACGAGTAATGGACACTCATATCACATGAAAAAAGTGCCTAGAACTCTTCATCTCAAGAACTGGGCTCTCACAGAAAATTGCGCCAGGTCTGTTGCCATGGCGACCCAATAATGTAGGAGGTTAATTAATGTGGGTAATACAATAAGAACAAAATGTGTCACTGGAGTGGTGCTTGTCACGTGCAATTAGTCAAAGGACGCCAGAAGGGATTTTGAGTGGAATTGAAAACTGGCTGCACCGATATCAAAATAACTGTCTTAAGTCCAGTTTTCATCCCAACAAATAAAATTCTGTTTGATATTCCACTACAGACATCCAAGTTACATCCAAAATACGGTCTTTATAGGCACTACGGCGTATATCAGGTACCAGTGGCTTTTTTCGAATGTAGAGGCGACATGATGAAACACGCCTTACCACTAGATGATGATAGGGTAGGCGGTGTTTTATCTTCCTGCATGGATTACGGCCATGAGATATTTTCTAGCTTTTCTATCAATATTTTGTGATCAACCTTCATGCGGCCAAATTGCCACTGTTGAGAAGAGGGGGATATTCAAGTGATACCAATACATCCATCTCGTCTCAAAATGTCCATTTCGTCCTTGTCACCTCGGTCCTGCCTGTACACAGAGAATTTCAAATTGAGATCGAGTGAGATGCTTTTGTGCTCTCCTAACGCTAAAGAGTTGTTTTCGAAAACTTCCTTAAAATGCATCCCTACTATTTTAATGAAAATTTTCGAAAATAGCAATTGTATCTGTACTTGTAAATCTTGATACAATTTCAATAAAAATGTCAATGAAAATACAAACAAGGACCAATAATAGGGAATAAACGAAATAACAGGTCTTCTGTAGTCTGTGAAATATAGAGTAGACAATAAAACATGCTTTCGCATCATAGACACTGGCTTTGTTATCTCTCATTTACAAAACGAGCATTAAATTTTTAACACAAAATTAGGTAATTTTCACAGCATACAAACCAAAATCTTTGCCACCAATCAATTCTGATGAGGAAAACTGATCTGTTAAATGCATGTCACTTGAGTAGTCCTAAATTCAACGACATCAGCATGGTACACCCTATAATGACTGTCAAACGTAATGACATGCTATCTTATGACTTACAACTTAGGGTGTCCCAAAAATGTTGAGAAAACTCCTCGGAGAAAAGAATATCAGACACTAATTTTACAGGGAACTAATAGTGCTTTTTGTATTCCAGGAATTACAAAGTGTTTTCTGAAAGATGCATAAGTTCAGATAACCGCCACAGTTGACTGGAATAGCAGAGAAAGGATAAAAAAATCCGACTGCGTAACGTACTCACTTAGAGAGTTTGGATTCTCCACAGAGCAGTAATTTCTCGTTCAACTACGTCCTTGTTTTTAAATTGAACAAAATTTCCACTGCAGAAAACATGGAATTGATATGTATTATTGTCCTACACCTTGACACATCAGCATGGTTAAGGAATCCTTGAAATTAGCGCTAGAGTAGCAGAACAAAATATTTTTTCTGGGATTATCAACTTTGGCACTTTTTCTGCTCGTCTGTGCTCTGCAAAACAAACATTGGAATTCCTCGAATAAGAAATACACCCTATTTCCAAAAACACATCCTGGTACTCATATTTTACTTTTGTAAACATTTTTGGGACACCCAGTAAATACAGATCAGAACACACAATGGTTGATAGATGTACTGTACAAAAACTCCGCTGCAATTACAAAATACATGCTCCTGTTTGAAGATACATGTCCACATTGTGAGGAGTTTACGAGTTAAGTCTTGGAATGAAATTGTATTGAACTGGCACCAAAGATGTCCCACTTTGCTTCAGAAATGATCCCCACTACTTCAAACTCGCCCCACAGATTTTCAAACACCACGCAAGTGAGAGCCTAACTCTTCATGGCAAAATTCAAACTCACCGCAGTGACGAGTCAAAACATGTTGTGGAGAACGCTGCTGTATCATTAACAATAACTGGCGAATAAAATTTCTTTATTTGCAAAGTACTGGCACAATTTAATCAAAAATCATATGAGATGACTCATGAAGTATTGAACTGTGACAGTGGTAATCAAAAGATTATACTGAACACAGATGTAGTACCACTATCCAGTGAAGCGTGACGGCTTAAGTAAACCATTACTAAATTATTCAATGACACCTATCTATCTAGCCAGTTTGGTAGAAAGGGTAAAACAACCCCGGCAATGATAACCAGACATGGGCGGCGCACCATAGGGGGCTAGGGGGGGGGGGG